>BHFT01032090.1:75842-104880 GCA_004320025.1 Laticauda laticaudata
GGGGGGGGGGGGGGTTTCTCAAAGTTGAAGTCTACACATTTTAATGCATGCCACCTGAGGAATTCTGGGAATTGAAAGCTGCACATTTTGGTGTAAGTTGGCTGGGGAATTCTGGGAGTTGAAGTCCACATATTTTGGGGGGTAATATGCCGACTCTGTAAACCACTTAGAGAGGGCTATAAAGCACTGTGAAGCGGTATATAAGTCTGCTATTGCTATATTCTGAAGTTGCATGCTGGCTGGGGAATTCTGGGAACTGAAAGACTTCAACTCCCAGAATTCTTCAGCCATCTTTGGAGTTGAAGTCCACAAGTCTTAAAAGTGGCTAAGGTTGGAGACCCCTGTTTTAAGGCACGCCTGCTGGGGGATTCTGAGAGTTGAAGTCCACATATCTTAAAAGCTGCAGAGACTGAAAAATACCGATTTCTACAGATAACGGCGGGGGAGAGAGGGGAGGCCACAGGACACCTTTCAAGCCGAGATTCCAGAGCCCGCCTCAGGGGCCCTTTCAGCCAAGCCAATCCAGGCGACCCAATACATACATACACACACACACATACACACTCCGCTTACGATCTCACGCAGGTCCGGCGCCTTGAGAGGCCCTTTGCGCACCTCCAGGTCTCGCTCGCTCAACCCCGTCACGTCCATCCGCGGCCACGACGCCCACCCTTCCCGAGCGTATTCGTACAGGCGGCTCCTGGCGCCGCTGGAGCCGGCCCTGCGAGGCGGCGGCCGGCGGAGCGGTGGCTGCAACGCCCGCCAAAGCGGACCCACGCCGCGACCCAGCCGCAGCGGCGCCGCCATGACAGCCGGTCACATGACGCGACGCGGCGAGGGCGAGGTCTCCTGAGCCAGCCAATCCGAAGCGTTTGGCTGAGCCGCTGTGGTCGCCATGGCGACGGAAGGCTGTGTGAAGACGGCCCGAGCGGGAGACGAGTCCTCGAAGCATGCGAAGGAATGGGGACTCTGCGCATGCTCTCTGAGCTTGGTGGGCGGTTGGGCGGTCGTTTCGGGACCCAGCTAGGGAACATCATCAGTTGCTGGTGGGGCAGGAAGCCCCATTCTTCCTGGCACTGATGAGGTCGCCTACCATAGTTGGGTCATGAAATGTCTGCAAGCAAACCACCAAGTTCAGCCGCAAAGAATTGTGCCATGGATAAATGTTGGAGGGACACTGGGGAGACCCAGAATGGGGTTCCCTCATGGCCACAGAAGCTCCCTGAATTTGAACCTGTCAGCCCAACCTTTACAAGACTATTGTGGATGGATGGACGGGTGGATGAATACATAGACAGCCAGACAAAGATATGAATTGGATTGGATTGGATAGGATGGATGGATGGATAATAGATAGATAGATAGATAGATAGATAGATAGATAGATAGATAGATAGATAGATAGATAGATAGATAGATAGAGATAGGATGAGATAGATATAGTAGATACGGTAAAGAGATACATACAGTGGATATGGCAGATAAACAGTTACAGTGGATGGATGGATGGATGGATGGATGGACGGACAGGTAGGAGAGATAGGATTAGATAGATACGGTAGATAGATACAGTACATATAATGTATATGATAGATAAACAGATACAGTAGATGAATGGATAGATAGACAGGATATAGATAGATGTATAAATAGGATGGTGGATACAGACAGAAAGATAAGAAGACACAGATAGAATGATTATAGATGGATGGATAGATGGATAAATATAAATAGGGAAGACAGAAAGCAGAAATGTTACCTTCCACTCCTGGATAAAATATGGAATATATACATCTTTTATAGTACACAGTATTCCCCCAAATGTAACAGATAACAGATAATCAGAGTTTGAAGGGACCTTGTAGGTCATCTAGTCCAACCCCCTGCCCAAGCACCATTTCTGATAAATGGCAGTCCAATCTCTTCTTGAAAGTCTCAAGTGATGGCGCTCCCACAACTTCCGAGGGCAGCTTCTGTTCCATTGTTCACATCAAATGTGTTGGACTTCAATAATTTTTCCAGGTGTGCAATCGCAGCAAAGCGATACGTCTGTGGAGACTTTCTGTCATCCAGGTCAACGATTGTCCCAAAGGTGCTTTTTCAAGAAGCAACTGGTCTGTCTTTGTTTTTCCTTGAAGACGTTTTGTTCTCATCCAAGAAGGTTCTTCCACTCTGACATTCAGTCAGAGGCTTCGTGGGTGAAAAGCAAAATGTCTTTAAGGACAAGCCCAGCTGCCTTTGGAAACAGTACCTTTGGGACGGCAAAGCTATAAAAACAGGCTTATGCTCTTTTCTGAACTAGAAGTTGGGTTCACACACATTCTGAACCCTAATTGGTTTGAAGTTTGCTTGGTTCTGGCTTTCAACCCAGCTATGGTGGTTTATGTTGCAGTTGACAAATGTACAATCAACATACAGTAGTTGTTGTAGAGCTCAAGTGTAAAATTACATATATATCCTTGAGGAATAATGGTGCAAAGGAAGAAAAATAGTTGAATGTAGATCCCTTCCATCATGAACCACACAGCTAAATATCATTGTGTATTCCTAACCCATTTTCCCTCCTCTGGGGATCCTGCATGTTATTCCACAACACTGACATTTCACAACCAAGCCTGTAAAAGGGCATGACAAATATCAACAATTATGTAATTTTGAGAAACAGCTATTTTATTAATGCATTTTGCTCCTTTTTTGTTTACATTATTTTCTCTGTCGTGTGCAGTTTTGGTTGTCTCATTCGGCCTTCCCATTCTGGGGCTATTTCCTTTCTCAAAGTTTGTTCAAAATAACTGTTTTTGTAGAACACCGAATCACAACTGAGTCATTCCCCATTTAGATGAATATGTATCACCACGGTAATGCAGAGGGCTGGATTCATTGAATTGCTCTGCCATTTGTATGAAGTCACGAGTATTTAACTGTGGCTTATTAAATAAGCTATGGTAGAGTAAGTTCAAAGATGCGAAGCCATAAACCAAAGCTTATAGATTGTAATGAGTTCACCCAACACATTAAGCAAAGAGCAAAGCAATCTACATATGACTTAAGCACGTTACATGAGAAGCAATACCAGATAGACAGTACTGACTTAAGGACATTAAATTAATGTCTTCTGACTAATGGTAGATACTAACTACTAATACTTTAGTCAGTTTGTAACAGCAATTAGAAAACATGATGAAAACTCTTTGATTGTACAACATGTGGATAGACTTTGGCATTCCATTGGGAAAGTGTCAGCATCCTAGACAAAGCTAAGTCCAAAAAACTTTAGAGAATTCCTGGAAGTCTGGCCCACAGACAAAACATCTATCAACAGACACATAGAAGTAAGCAACATCTACATACCATTCAAAGGAGACAATTAAAAATCCAAAAGGGAAACAAAAAGACAAAAACATCTCACCAGTAATTAACACTCTATAACAAGCAGAGATTAACACCAAGGTTAATACTGAATCAACAATCATTGAAAAAGTCTGCAGAGATTCTCAGTCAATCAAGCAGTAAACAAGACCCCAATCAAGGAACTATTAACTTGGACAAACAAACAGTACACAACACCTTAATCAAGTAACCATCAGTGTTACCGTGTATTACTGTAATGTTTTAATGGCCTTTTAATTTATTTTTAACCCTAAAGGCTCCTCCAAGAGAGACAGATGACATATAGGATGAATAAACAAATAAGTAAACCACCACAAACACTCCCAACATTAGCAGGACAAGCCACTTATATCTAAACAAAGAGCAAAATCGACTCCCATCTAGCACTGATGATGTTACCCAATTGGGTCATGGAACATCTGCAAGAAAACCAACAAGTTCAAAGAGCACTAAGGATTCCACAGTCTTCCTCCTCCTCCCTTCTACCACTGATCATGTTCCCTAGTTGGGTCATGAAAGATCTGCAAGAAAACAACCCCAAGCTCAGAGGGCACCAAGGACCCCACAGATCTCCTTCTCCTCCCTTCCCCTTCCTCCTTCTCACCCTTCTCCTTCTCTTTCGTCCCACAATCCCCCCTCTTCTAGCACTGATGATGTTACTTAGCTGGACTGCGAAACATTTGCAAGAAAGCAATCTCATCAGCACCCCACTAGATTAACAGTCTACAGTAGAATAACTGGGTCAACTGTCACAGGGGACAAGGCCCAGGTAAGAAACTGTTCACGGTAGGTCTGTTGTGGTTTTTTTCCCCTTTGTGGCAGGTGTGCAGAGGAAAGTTACCAACTAGCTTTGATGCATCACCGGAAACATCTTCAGACCAGATATTTAAACCCTCTATTACCTTTCTGGGAGGGCTTTTTACCCCTATCCTTTCCTTCTGATCTCATTTGGGGCGGGGGATGGCTTTGTCTCTTATTGAGTCATGACATAATGGCGAGATTTCCAACACCTTGAAGAGTCGTGATGCTTTGCTCAGCTTTGCCTCCATCCTCCAGAGATATCAAAGCAATTAGATTGATTCAAGGGTCTCTGCAGCCCCAAACCTCATAAACCTTCAGAGTTCCACAAATGGTGGCACTCATAAGTGCCAATTGTAAATGCCAAGCACAGATGCTTTAGTTCAACCCACATCAACGTGCATAAATGCACATTGCTAGCAATCTAGTCCATTATCTAAATTTGTTTGCTTTACTACAAACTGCTTTGCTCCGATGATTTGAAAGCCAAGAAATGTTGATGCTTCGAGTATTTTCGGTGCAAATAGAATCAGTGAACACAACATTGGCAAGGAATATTGGAGGTGAAATCTGAGCCCATATGGCAATAATCAGGTCAGTCAACAGATTGCAAATGGTATTTCAGGTAGGTACCCCAAGTTGGGGTTTACTCAACCCGAACCCAGTCAACCCGACTGTGGTTTCGTATGACTGAGGAACCAGGATTAATGCTTAGATTGTTTAGCTCTTGCATGAATTGTGCTCCTTCAAGAGACGATTGGCATCTTTTGCAAATTCAGAATATTTTTATTTTATGTATTTCTTTATTTTGATTTGTCAATCACTTACAAGATAATAGGTATAATATATATATATATAGATAGATATAAATATATATATAAAGATAAAAGAATAAACATGACTATGAATACAGTAAATAGGTACGAATCAATGGGGACAATAGGACAGGCAAATGCCACCTCTACTGACCCTGCCCCATCTATTCTCTGCCTCCCAAGTCCCAGCTGATTGGCTGTGTCTTTTTTTGTTGCTCTTCACAGGAGAATGGAGCTGGAAAGCAGGTTAGTGTGTGTGTGTGTGGGTGGGTGGGTGGGTGCGTGCATGTGTGTGTGTGTGGTGGGGAGGGAATGGGGATTTTGCAGTAACCATCCCCTGCCCTGCCCTCCAAGCCACGCCTACCAAGTCATACCCACAGAACCGGTAGTAAAAAAAACTGAATCCCACCACTGGATGGTAGGAACGATTATGCACTTATGCGAACCCCTTACAGACCTCTTAGAAATGGGATGAGGTCAATAGTGGATAGCTTAAGGTTAAAGTTTTGGGGTATGATGACCTGGAGTGTAACACAAACGTAACAAAATCCAAAACGTAAATAAATATCCTTTAATGCCTCCAACTTGGCCCCACTGTTCAATAATTCTCAGTTGGTGATAAAACTTATTCAAAAATACTCTTCAAAAGAAAGCAATATAGTCCAAACTTAATGAGCAGATAAAGGTGAAATAAAAAAACAAAACAAACTACAATGAAGGAATTTCCACAACAAACTAGGATAAGTAATTACCAACTTCAAGGAGATAACAAGACACAATCTGTTGAAAGGACACCAGCTGACTTCAGCCCATAATAAAACACGCTTTGCTTCTGACAATGCTGTGTTTTAACTGTTTCTCTTATATACTATTCTCCCCAACTGCAACCAATGAGGGGGATCATGGCCGCTTCTTCTCTCATGAGCCAAGTTGTTTCCTTCTCTGTTCCTCCCTGCAAGTCCCAGGATGGAGAGGGGAGGGGCCTGGTTCTTTCTCTGATTACCCAGCCAGCCTCTGCCCTTTCCCAACCTCCTCCCCAACCTCCGGAGCCAAACCTCCACTTCCTGTCGGCTGTTCCTCCTCTCCTATTCTAACATGGGGATGATGGGTTTGAAGATATAACAACAGAGTCAGGAAGTGCATTCCAGGCATTGACCACTCTGTTGCTGAAGTCGTACTTTCTGCAATCAAGTTTGGAGCTGTTTCCATTGAGTTTGTATCTGTTGTGTGCTCTTGTATTGTTGCAGTTTAAGCTGAAGTGCATATTAACAGGGTCTTTTTCAGAAGGAACCTAAATCTACTTACTGACAAGTAAAAGCCAGATTATCTACAAAGACAACAACCTTCTTGCCCCTCCTCACCAAAGTTTTTTTTTTAAATCAGTATTCTTGAAAGGGTAAAGAGGAATGACATGTGTCAGAACCACCAATTATACTTCACCATTTAGAGACTTCTGTTATCCCTTGAAGTTCTTTCTGTCCATAACTAAGTTTGTTTATTTATTAAATTTATATACCTCCCATCTCACTAGCTTAAGTGATTTGGGACAGCTTACAATGCAGTAAAAATATTACAATGCAATAAAAATACATATACATGTATTAAAATTAACAATTAAATGAAGGCTAAAAACCCAGGAGGATGAAACAATGCAGGGATGGTCTTTTTATGTTTGTCTCTCAGGGACAGCACAAAACCTCCATATTTTCTCTCAGCCTCTGCTTTGATTTATTTATTTGATCAAATTTTGAAACCACCCATCTCCCTCACAGAGGGACTCAGGGCAGTGGTCAAATAAAACATTATAACCTAAAAAAAAACCCAGCACATACAATTTAAAGGAGGCAAGAATGATTAAAATGTTAAAATTGAATTAAAACTAAAACTTTCCCTAGCATCAGGATTCTCCAACAGAAGAGACTCTTGGTAGCTCAGGGTTGAAATGGAGGTTCCTTGGTGGTCTCTGAGCTTGATGGTTTTCTTTCAGACATTTGATTACCAAACTAGATAACATCATTAGTGCTAGAAGGGAGTAGGGTTGGGTGAGAAGGAGGAGGAGGAGAAGTAGAAGGACAAAAAAGAGAAAGAGAAGGTGAAAGAGGAGGGGGAAGATTGTTGGGTCCTTAGGTGCTCTGTGGCTTGGTGATTTGCTTGCAGACATCTCATTACCCAACTAGGTATCATCATCAGTGCTAGAAAGAGTGGAGCATGCAGGGAGGAGGAGGATGACTTGATGCTCTCTGAGCTTGGTCATTTTCTAAAAGACATTTCACTATCCATCTAGGTAATATTAAATGTGCAGATGACACGACAGTGGTGGGGCTCATTAATGAGAACAATGCTTATAGAAAGGAAGCACAAGGGCTGACACTGTGGTGTAAAGAAAATAATCTTACACTAAAAACCAAAAAAACTAAAGAACTTATAGTTGACTTCAGGAGGAAGAGGTGTACATTTACCTTTGTACATAAATGGTGAGGAGGTGGAGAGGGGTGGTTGTTTTAAATTCCTGGGCACTTCTACCTCCGAAGAGGATCTCTCATGGACTATTGAATGCAGAACGATGCTTAATGAAGAGAAAGAGGCTGATAAAACTTGCCTGAGAATGCTCGGAGGTAAACCTATCTCAGTCTTACTTCTGTCCTACTTACCACAGGCACCATTGATTGATGCCTCTCCTGACACTAGGCATCCTTGCATGGGCATGGGGAGCACTGAGCTCTGGAGCAGTCAATATAAAAGCCCTCACAGACTATCATTTTCAAATGCCCAGAAGATTCATTGGGCTCGCAGCTACCAGCCCTGGACGACCATGCCTTCCGAGCATCGTTGCTGCTTTGAGGAAGTCGCCACGACATTCTCAGAGACTCTTCCCAGCCTGCTCACAATCTTTGTGAAGTGCTGCCTTTGCAGAAGATACAGAACAATTAAAACTGGATCACGACGTTTCACGCTGAACAGTTTTTACCCAGACTATCATTGCACTGAAGCGTATGGACTTACAGGAACCATCAGTGACTCTGTCTGGTGGAGCGACAGTATTGCGTTTGTCTGTTGCGGTGGGAGGCTTGTGTGTGTTTTAGGGGGCTCCTGGAGTTTCATGGTGTGCTAGTGTGTTGTGGATGTCATGTGTCATGCTATTGGGTCTGGTCTCTGAGGTGTGTTAAGTGATTTAATTGTGTGGATACTGTGTATATACAAAACTGACAAATAAGAATTTCTATTCAATATTCAACTATTCAGCACGGTCTGTCCAGAGGACAAGTGGGATATGGCTCAGGAGGAGGAGGAGGAGGAGGAGGAGGAGGGGAAAAACAATGACTGCAGATTCCTTGGTGTTTCCTGAGCTTGGTGGTTTTCTTGCAGACATCTCATGACACTAATGACAACAAAACATTTGCAAGCAAACCATCAAGCCTAGAGAGCATTTATTTCTTCATTTATTAAATTTATATGCTACCTGCCTCAAGGACATCACTAACTGTTGTGGTTAGCTGGCAGCAGGTNAGGAAAGAGCAGCTGCAACAGCATGGGTGACTCAGGAGTAAGGCTGCAAGGTAATAGCCCCTCCTTCAAGAAGATAAAAGCCAGCTGTGAAACAAACGTTTTTTGCAGGAAGCAAAGATGTTTTAAATCTCGAGCCTCAGGGACATTGCAGTATCTTAGTTGGTAATTGAAGACTCTTGTGTTGTAAAATATTTCTAGGTAACCTTATCTGTTATTTTTGGCGAGGCTCGTGCTTATCAAAGTTAATTAGTTTGCAGCAGCCTTTTAACCGGGGATTCGTAAGAATCATTAAAAGGTTTCTGTTCCCTGTGGTTCGTATTTGTTTTATTGGAAAAGGGTTTGGGTCAGAACACTAACTTCTCATCTGGATCTTCCACAACAATTGGCCTCAACATTACATCTCCACAATCTCAAAGTCTTAACTTTGTTATCGGGGCTGCCAGAGACAGAAAGCAAACAGAGTCTTTGGGCAATATAAGAAAACTGGTGCGTTCACGATACTTTGACATAAGCTTTAATGAACTAAAGATCAAATCATCCTTTGGCAGGTGCCGTGAATACAGCCACAAACGCTAAGGGCCAAACTAACACCAAATGGGAAAGATACACGCTGTGATAATTCGACATGAAGTTCAGTTTACCTCAAATAAGCATGGACGTTGTTCGCCACCACGGTTGCTAGCTAATAATATCCCATTCCCAGCTTTGATATCTTAATTAATTCTTAGAGAAGAAGAGGGAATATATTTGCCTTGAATTAAAGCTTCAGCAAATAAAAGCCAATTCTTTGATAATGGCTCTGGGAGATTTTTGAAAGATACGAGCAAGGGGACACTTTGAAAACTAATAAGAGAATCTGGACTGCGTCTCTTTGGTGAGTTAGGAACTGGAGAAGGAATCTATTTCCTGAAAAATGCGATGTTCATTGGCAGATTTAACATTAAATATCAGCAAGGATAAAAAGAAAACAAGCAAACTCTGATTAAAATGATACAAAAGCCATAAAGATACAAACTTATGCATGGTTGTTTATTTACTTAAATTAAGAGTAGCTGCTTATCTTGTTGGCTTTTATATCTTATGTCGATATTTCCTTTATTCCAATGCCTTTAACAGCCTGACGATCTGTCAGAAAATATCCTGTTTTAATTATTGCCTTCTCTGGATTGGAAATTTCAGCATCTGATTTTTAGAGATCTAGCTACCGGTAGTCCCTAGAAGATACCAGCTGTTTCTTTTCCTGAACATCTGGCACTCCTGCAATTTTATTTTTTTATATATATAATACATTTTATTAAGTTTTGCCCTTTAGAGTACAGGCTGCAGAAGAAAAGAAGGAAGGAAAGAAGGAAGGAAGGAGGGAAGGAAGGAAAGAAGGAAGGAAGGAATCTCTACAAAACATCTTAAATAAACTAAGTTTCCTAGAGCTCCCTTTTTACAGATAAGTTACTTTTGCAAGCCAAACAAATTTCAGCATTGCTTCAATATAATTAAATATGATGGGGATGAACCCAATGGAACAATTTGCATTTTCTCTAATGTTTTCCTCCACTGTGTGGTGGTTTGTTTGTTTTTTGCATTTTCCATCCTGCTCATAACACGACAAACATGGAATATGTGAAAACATTTCCTCCCCCATCACCCACCTATTCCTGGTTTGCTACCTGAAGCGAGACCCTGCCCTTTTCTGGATGACATCCAAAGCCAGCGTGAGCCTCTCAAGAGATGCCCTCCACCCCTGCTTGCACCCTCCCCAGGGGGATGACGTGAGAACACCCCCCCACCCCTCTTCTGACAACTTTTGCACTTGGCTCAGGCCACCCACTCGAAGCCTTGATAAGGCAAGGGCAGCAGCCTGGAAGCTTCTGGGTGACTTACCTTTTGAACAGGTAAAAAGTCCCTCTGCTTTTCCAGCTCCTGAGACCAGCTGAAGGTAGGATTCTCTGACTTTTTTGTGTGTATGTTCCTGTTTGGCTGTGGGGTGGGTTCCCCTTCTGGCTCTTGGTTCAAGACTACTTTTGTGGGGACAGGTCTGTTCCAAGGCTGTGAGAACAGTTGCAGGAACTGGGTATGTCTAATCTAACAGAGAGAAGGACTAGGGGTGACACGACAGCTGTCTTCCAATATTTGAGGGGCTGTCACAGAGAGGAAGAGGTTGAGCTGTTCTCCAAAGCAGCAAAAGGCAAGAGAGGAAGCAACAGCTGAAAACAAATCAGAAGAGAAGCAACCTAGAACTAAGGAGAAATTTCTTGATGGTGAGGACAATTAACCTGGAACACCAGAAGTTGTGGGTGCTCCATCACTGTAGGTTTTTAAGAAGAGACCGGACAGCCATTTGTCCAGATGGGATAAGGTCTCCAGCTTGAGCAGGGGATTGGACTAGAAGATCTCAAAGGTCCCTTTTGACTCTTATTCTGAGATGTTTCCAGGATAGTGTGAAATTGCTGTCGGGGAGCTGAGCAGTAGCTGCTTTGTCTGGCAGTGTTACGAATCTGTATGTACACAACTACGGTATGTCTCTTGTGAAGTTGAATCTCTTGTTTTTCAAACCGCTATCAAGCTATGTTTTTTTTTTTTTAAATTCCCTGTTCATTTGGCAATTTGCTTTTCATCGAGTCGAGCAGGGTTAAAAAAAAGAAAGAGGAAAAACTTGGGGAAAAGCGCTAGAAGCAATTTTGAAGTGGTTGTCGAACAAACCCCCCCCCCATCATCCCGTTTTCAGTTTACCTAAGGAAGTGTTTCAGATGGCACCGTATCGATTGTCTGGTGGATGAATTATAGATCCTTCTCCAAACATTGTGTGAAGCCCAGGAGTGGTTTGATTGTGTAAATGGGGTTTATGGATTAAAACGTTGGAGAAATGGCAACCCAAGTAGGTGGCTAAACAAGCCATGTTACATGAAACTAACCATCATCTCTTGCAAATGAAAACAAACAAACAAAAACTTTTGCAGGGTCCGCATGGAGGCTCTGGGAGGGGAAAAACAGGCCTTCTGGAAGTCCAGAAACGGGCCTTTTTCCAGCTTCTGGACGGCCTCCAGAGCCCAGGGGAGGCCATTTTCACCCTCCCAGAGGCCTGAGGGAAGCCTCCGGACTCTGGGGAAGGCGAAAAACGGCCCTCCTGGAAGTTCTAGTAGTCCACACCCACCATGGCCATGTCCACCTAGCAACTGGGCAGCAAACCGGTTGCTGGTGATTTTTAAATTCCACCCCTGGTTGTGAATATGAAAAACATTCATAAATCACATTTTTCCAGGGCCGTTGTAACTTTGAGGGGTCACTAAATGAACTGTTGTAAGTCGAGGACTACCCGTGTTACCCACTAGATGTCTTATTTCTGGGCGACCTCCATTTGTCCTTTTTCAGGCTGGACAAGTTGATGAACGTGGACCAGGAATCTTGGTTGGAAAAAGTGTCTTGAGATGGGAGCTTACTGATCTGTAGCCCCCACAACCCCACCCTCCCCACTATGCAGAAAACCCTGGAGCTCTTCCTGCTGTTGATTCAGATCTACCAGACAATAGAGGTGAGCAGTTTGAGGATCTGTGCCCGGGGTGGGATTCAAATTTCTTCCGTCCCTCTCTCCATCTATCCTTCTTCCTTTCCTTCTTCCAATCACCCTCCCTTCCTCTCCTCCCTCCTTCTCTCCTTCCTCCATCCCCCTTCCTTCCTCCCTCATTTTTATTTTATGATGATGATGATGATGATGATGATGACGTGTTGTACCTGATGATTCTTGACTCTTGACGAATATATTTTTTCCTTTATGTACACTGAGAGTATTTGCACCAAAGACAAATTCCTTGTGTGTGTCCAAACACACTTGGCCAATAAAGAATTCTATTCTATTCTGTTCTGTTCTGTTCTGTTCTGTTCTGTTCTATTTTATTATTTGTTTTCTAACTTCCAAATTTTGGGGGAACGTACCCCTCTTCTCCCTCCTGTGTTGCAGGCTCACCCCACGGGATCTTCGCTCCAAGAGATGTTGGAAGCCTGGCAGGGATACCAAGAGGCCTGCATTCAAAAGATGATAGAAGAGCCTCAACCAACAGGTGCAGAAACACTTAGATGCTTTATTTTTTCAGTCTTGTGAATCTATATCCACCTCAGGCTTCTCCCAATAGAGCATTCTTTAACCTTGGTAATTTTAAGATGTGTGGACTTCAACTCCCAGAATTCCTGAGCCAGCGTAGAGTTGAAGTCTACATATCCTAAAGTTGCATGCTGCCTAAGGAAATCTGGGAGTTGAAGTCACATATCTTCACATTGCATGCCAACCAGGGAATTATGAAAGTCCACCCATCTTAAACTTGCCTGCTGGCTGGGGAATTCTGGGAGTTGAAGTCCACCCATCTTAAAGTTCCTAAGGGCAAGAAACACCATGCTATATACAGTAGTTTCTCCAGCAGCCATTTCAGCCTTTCTGTTCAAAGGATGCTCATGAAAACCAATAGTTTATTTTGCAAGATGAAATTTTCTTAATGCACATTGCAAACATTGTCCAGCGTGTCCTCAAAGAGAAAACAAACTTTGGGTTTGTTTGTTGTTTTGCAGCTGCTTGCATTGTTTGGGAAATGATAGAAGAGGCAGAGATATCATCTGTATGTAAATAACACAACAAGAAGCATTTCAGCCCTGGGAGTATATTTGCAATATGCTAATTTATAGCGAGTTCACAGCCAACCCAAACAAGGTTTACGCTGCACCAGTGTGGCCAAAACACCAAATTTTGCACTGGTTTTCCAAAAAGCAATTTGGAATATTGACTTGACATCAACCAGGACAAACGTCTCACCCTTAATGGAGGTGGTTGTAATAGTGGTGGGATTCAAGTTTTTTTTACTTCCGGTTCTGTGAGCGTGGCTTGGTGGGCCTGACAGGGGAAGGATACTGTAAAATCTACAGTCAGAGGTGGGATTTGCTGGTTCTCCAAACTCCTCAAAATTTCCGCAATCAGTTCTCCAGAAACTGGTCAGAACCTGCTGAATACCACCTCTGGGTTGTAATCTTTAAAAAGGGTGTGGAAAAACTTGCAGTGTCTCACAAGCCCAAAAGATGGTGCATTGCACTTTTTGGGCGTGTGGGTGAGTAAATTTCAAAGATGGTTATTACCATATTTTTGCTCTTTTCCATAACAAGGGGAACAGAATCCGTTATGCAAAAAAACCAGATATACATTCCTAAGAAACCGGTTTTCGTGGCATAGATGCTATCAAGGAAAAATTGCATCCTTCTTATTGTCAAATGCAGAATTGTGTCACATTTTTCAGCCTGGGATCTAACTATATTTATTTTCACCAGTGATTTTTAATGTATCTATCAGGTAATAATTATGCCATGATGATGGAGCTTTTCAACCTGAGTTGATTGCTGCTGGCTCTGTTTTTCTCGCTGTGTGTATTTCTACCCACTTTGTCAAAGGAATGATGTTTAAAGTGCCTGCAATCCTGAAAAGATTTAGTGGTTGGCAAGCGGTTTGAAAAAGGATTGAGAAATAATGTGTCTCACATTATAACATTAAAGGTACCTCTTGATAGGCACCTTAAACAGTTCTTCTCAGCCATAGCAACTTTAAGATGGGTGGACTTCAGCTCCCAGAATTCCCCAGCCAACCACCTTCAAGTTCATTAACATGCCGGCTGGGGAATTCTGGGAGTTGAAGTCCACCTATCTTCAAGTTCACTAGTTTGCTAGTTGGGGAATTCTGGGAGTTGAAGTCCACCCATCTTCAAGGTCATTAGCATGCCAGCCGGGGAATTCTGGGGGTTGAAGTCCACTGATCTCCAGGTTATAAAGGTTGTGAAACACTAACCTTAAGAAATATTGATGAATGGGGGTTCTGGGGGCATGGGGTGATTAGATAGCATATGTGGATGTTAGCCATCCTCAGTGTGATTGTTGATTTCTCATCCTGCTCATTCCCTTCTTCCTCTCTTTTGTTGCGTTGCAGGCCTGGTGTGTAACCGTACATTTGATATGTATGCCTGTTGGAACGATGCCCTCCCTAATACATCGGCCCAGGTTCCTTGTCCCTGGTACCTCCCTTGGCACCAGCAAGGTGAGTGAAGTTTGAGGCAGGTAGAAAGACTCAATCTATACTCAATTTAAATCTATGTATGTATCTATCATCTATCTATCATCTATACCAAGGATCTTCTAACTTGGCAAGTTTAAGACTTGTGGACTTCAACTCCCAGAATTCCTCAGCTAATGTGACTTGAGGAGGAATTCTGGGAGTTGAAGTCCACAAGTCTTAAAGCTGTCAAGTTTGAAGACTCCTGATCTATACCTTGGAAAAATAGGTAGATAGCATTGATTTCTTCAATTGAACTGGACCAGAACACAGGTGGCTCTTGAATTATGCCGCAAATCAGGACCAGAATTCCAATCGCTAAGTGATGCAATTGCTAAAAGGAGTCATCATCAGATTTTTGCAGTTTTACCACGGTCCTTAAGTGAATTGCAGCATTGTTCAGTGACTTCTGCAGTCCTTAAGCGAATTGCCTCCCTTAATTGACCGCTGGGAAGTTTGCAGATGCGTGATTAGACACCGCGACTGTCAGAAATAAACCAATACTGGGCAAAAAAAAAAAACTATCGCAAATTGTGATTCCTGGATAAGAGCCCCCTTGGTTGGGCTGGCTGTGGATGATGGGAGTTGTACTCCAGGCTGTCTGGATCTCAAGTTGGGGCAAGGCAGGCCGCTAGGCAACAAGCAAGTGAAGTTTGAAATAACTTTTAAAATGTAGAAGGAGACATTAGTCAGCAGTTTAACTGGCATCATCGGATTCTATCTCTTTCTTTCCCTGGCAGTGCAAGATGGGTTTGTGTTCCAGAAATGTGGTGCAGATGGACAGTGGGTGGTTGATGCCTCTGGACTGCCGTGGCGGGATCATTCCCAGTGCGTGGGCCCCGACGATGATCTCCCTTTCGAGGTAAAATCTATTAGACCAGAGATGGTCCCATCATGGCAACTTTTAAGAACGGTGGACGTCTTCACCTCCCAGAATTCCCCAGCCAGCATGTTGCCTCTTGAAAAAAGCACCTTTGGGACACCTTAAAATTCAGTAAAAATGAACATGTTCTAAGACTGCAGCCACAGATAATTATTTATATTTATTTGACTTTTAACCTGCCTTTATTGTTGTTTATAAATAACTCAAGATGGCAAATATACTGAATAGCAATAGCATTTAGTCTGATATACCGGGATACCCTTCTCCTCTATTATCTACAATAACAACCCTGTGAGGGGAGTTGGGCTGAGAGAGAGGGACTGATCCATTGTCCACCCAGCTGGTTTTCATAATTAAGGCAGAATTAGAACTTCCAGCCTCCCAATAATTGGCCCAAAGTCACCTAGTTGATTTTCATGCCTAAGGTAGGACTAGAACTCACCGTCTCCTGGTGACTGGCCCAAAGTCCTCCGGTCAACTTTTGTGCTGAAGATGGGATTAGAACTCACAATCACCGGGTTCCCAAGCCAGCGCCTTAACCCGCAGACCAAACAGGCATCGGCAGGGAAACTCTGGTTTGAAAAATCCTCTCTTGGTCATCATCCAAGCAGGATCTTGGATGATCCTCCTCTTCTTCTTATGGGGGTGTTGATGTTTTTAGATCACAAGCTCCCCCGGGATTTCTCTTTTCCTTCAGAAACGTTTGTGGATCCTGGAACAATTCCGCTGGATGTACACCGTAGGATACTCCCTCTCGCTCGTGTCGCTCCTTGTGGCTTTGACACTGCTGGCAGCCTTCAGGTAGGGAAAAGCTGGATCTACAATGCACTGCTCCGGGCTCTGAAATACAGCCCGTCCTTGACTTACGACAGTTCCTTTAGTGACCATTTAAAGTTACCATGTGTTCTCACCCAAATCTTTTTCCAATAAAACAAACACGAACCAAACGGAACAGAAACCTTTCAATGTTTCTCAAGAATCCCCGGTTAAAAGGCTGCTGCAAACAAATTAACTTTGATAAACACAAGCCTGGCCAAAACTGTGCGAGGCTGCCAAGAATCACAGATAAGAAATATTTTACAACACAAGAGTCTTCAATTACCAACTAAGATACTGCAATGTCCACGAGGCTGAGTTTCAAAACGTCTTTGCTTCCTGCAAAAAAATGTTGTTTGTTTCACAGCTGTCTTTTATCTTCTTGAAGGAGGGGCTATTACCTTACAGCCTTACTCCCGAGTCACCCATGCTGTTGCAGCTGCTCTTTCCTGCGAGCAATCCTGCATGCATGCGCGCTTGGCACAGGCTCCTCGGGAACCTCCTCATCGCTGCTGCCAGTCCCCACAATCTCTGAAGGCAGCAGTCCTCTCCCTGATGGTCCTGGCCCCTCATCTGAGTCCTTGCGCTCCTCAGCCGTCCGCACCTGCTGCCAGCTAACCACAATACCATGGCACTGAAAGAAGGGACGTCGGGCTGTTTTTCATACTTACGATTCCTGCAGCGTTCCTAAGCGAACGGTTGTAAGTCAAGGAGTCCTCGTGTTTTCAGGCCTGCAACATTCTGACAATAATGTAGAATTCGTCTCGTGGGACGTATGTCCCCTGTCTGGTCTTCTTGGGAGGCTGACCTGATAGTCTGGCAATGCACACCACATCTCTTCCCCCAGGAAGCTTCGATGCATGCGCAACTTCATCCACATGAACCTGTTCCTGTCCCATGTGCTGCGGGCAGGCGCCATCCTTCTCCGAGACTCCCTGCTCTGGCTACACTTCCCCAGGGGCCTCCAGGTGGATCTCTCGGATCTTCCAAGGGATCAGGTATCTCTTCCTGCCATGGAGGATCCTGGAGTCAGATAGGAAAGAGGCAGGATGAAGGTGGGAGGAGGAGAGGAGCTGGAGGGTTCCGGGTTTGCGTTCAATTTTCTTTCCTTCTTTCCTTCCTTCCTTCCTTCCTTCCTTCCTTCCTTCCTTCTTTCCTTCCTTTTTCTTTCTCTCTTTCTTCCTTTCTCTCTCATCCTTCCTCCCTTTTTTTCTTTCTCTTCCTTCCTTCCTCTTTCTTTCTTTCTTTCTTTCTCTTTCTCCCTCCTTTTTGCTTTCTGTTCCTTCCTTCCTTATTTCCCTCTTTCATTCTTTCTTCCTTTCTCTCTCTTCCTCCCTTCTTTTTTCTTTCTCTTCCTTCCTTCCTCCTTCCCCTCTTTTTTTCCTGCTTTCTCTCTTTCTCCCTCCCTTCTTTTTCTTTCTCTTCCTTCCTCTTCTTATCTTCCTTCCGCTTTCTTTTTCTCTCTTTTTTCTTTCTTTCTTGTTCTTTCTCTTTCCTTCCTTCCTCCTTTCCCTCTTTCTTTCTTTCCTTTCATTTTCTTTTTCTTTTCTTCCTTCCTTTCTCTTTTTCTTTCTCCCTCCCTCCCTCCTTTCTTTTCTTTCTCTCCTTCCTTCCTTTTTCCTTTCCCTCTTTCTTTCTTTTTTTCTTTTCTTCCTTCATTCCTTTCTCTCCCTCCCTCCCTCCCTCTCTCCCTCTCTTTCTCTCCAGGCTGTAACTGGCTGTCGGCTGGCACAAATCCTAACCCAGTATTGCGTCTGTGCAAACTACTTTTGGCTACTAGCAGAAGGCCTCTACCTGCACAACCTTCTCGGACCCATGGCCTTCTTGGAAGAAAGTTACCTCCCTGCATACCTACTCCTAGGATGGGGTGAGTCACTTAGTTGGTATTACATTTCAGAAGAAAACTGAAGTGAAATTTTTAATTGGTGTTATTTATTTGTCTTCATACCCTGAGATTTAATTTGCCGGCCTACCCAGAAGTGGTGGGCAATTAGCAATTAAAGAACCGTGGAAGCATGTCATGATATTAAACAATCCTGGCTATAGGAACCTTCTATGGATAGTCCTTGACTTATGACCTCAATTGGGTCGAGAATTTGGGGAGCTGAAATTTACAGATCTTAAAGTTGCCAAGCTGGGACACCCCCTGTCTTAGGTATTTTTATGGAAGGAGAGTTATAAAAAGTCATCTTATCCCAGATGAAAGTTATAAACAGTCTTATCTTATCCCAGAGAAGATGCAGTCAATAGTTTTACCTGTAAGACAGGTGCAAGCTGCAGCTACCTGGATTTCATTACAATCGAAGGAAGAACATCCTGACCTGTGAACATTTTCTCTCTCTCTAGGGACACCTCTCTTTTTTGTCATCCCGTGGGGGATCATGAGATACTTCGATGAAAACAATGAGTAAGTTTAGCTGGAATAAACCTTCTGTTGCATCTTATTAAAAAAAATTATGCAAACTATAAATAGACGAATATAAATAAATATCAATGATTAGGATTATGCATCAATCCAGAACTGACAGGAAAAAAGTAACTTGGAACATACAAGTTACAGAGAACTTTTCAGTCATACTTTAAACCAGGGGATGTCTAGCTTTGGCAACTTTAACATTTGGGAGTTGTCGTCCACGAATCTTAAAGTCACTAAACCAGAGGTCTCCAAACTCGGCAACTTCAAGACTTGTAGACCAACTCCCAGAATGCTATGCTGGCCAGAGAATTCTGGGAGTTGAGGTCTACAAGTCTTAAAGTTGACAAGTTTGGGGACCCCAGCACGAAATGAATGTTAGTTCGTCAAGCACTACCTTGTATTTTCAATTTGGGAACCAATCCTGTTCAACCCAGCAGATTTATTACGGTTAAAAACCCACAGGTTCACTCAGTGAGTCAGTGACCTGTTAGGGCCAGTTAATTAATGACTCGATTTAATCTGCTTAAATGCACATCTCAGAATAACCAATTGTTCTAAAGGGGAGAGGGAGGAAGGAGCCAAGTTTTATTTTTAGCTTCGCCGTGTGTGGTTTTCACAGAACAAAGTGCCTCTTTTGAATTGCCAAATTAAAGATTTCTCGGTAGACTTATTGCTGCCTGAAAGTTCCTTCATTTTACGTCCTGCCAGGTTTACTAAAAATACCATTTACAAAAAAAAAAAAAGGCAGATTATTCCTGTAACATAAATAGCCTTCTTCCTTCNCAGGTTTACTAAAAATACCATTTACAAAAAAAAAAAAAGGCAGATTATTCCTGTAACATAAATAGCCTTCTTCCTTCTAAGTTGTGCAGTTGTTATTGTTATTGTTAATTTTTAGGTGCTGGGAGAGAAATGACAACCTGGGCTACTGGTGGATCATCCGTTGCCCAATTTTGGTATCAATTTTGGTAAGTCCCTAAAGAGCAAAAAGCTCTTGCGTTTTCTTGCAAGACCAGTTCCATCCTGACCGATAAGATTTTAATAACGGTAGTCCTTAACTTACAATAGTTCCAATGGTGGGATTCAAAATTGTTTACGACTGGTTCTGTGGGCATAGCTTGTTGGGTGTGGCTTGTCACCCTTGACCCTGATTTCCAACCCCTACCCCCCGGGTGTATCGTAATTCATATTCTCCAATGGGACACATCCATAGACAAGAGTCATCAATCATGCTCTCCAGTTCGAATTTTGTGTGGCAGAAACCTCAGTCACCTAGTTACTATCTTTGAAAAACTATTTATGGAATGCATTTTCAATTTCCAAGCTGCCGCACTGCTCCCCCTTCCCTTTCTGTTGGCAACTCGAAAAAGAATATAGAAATATTTTATGAGTTGACATTTAGCTTCCCTCACTTTTCAAAGGTGACCTTGTGTACAACACACAAAAAAAAACACAATTTATTGCAGGGTTGCAAATGCCCCCCACCCACCCACCCTCCACAGGCTTGGTTGGGTTTTCAGCATGGAACCTTGCCACAAGGTGATCACTGAACAACTGTCTCACTTAACAACAGGCATGTTGGGCTCCATTGCAGTCGTAAGTCGAGGACACCAGTGCAAACTGCCAAGAAAACCTGAGCTGGTTTTCTGCATGATAAGTAGGTGACAGGTGACAGGAGTAGGCTTAACAGGAAGGCAAGCACTAAAAACACATTCCTAGATTTATTATACCTGTATATTGCTTTGTTTTCTGCATTCTTTCTTTTTTCACTAGGTTTTGAAATGGGTGTTTTAAATTCTTGCTTCTACCTGTATGCTTTTTCTTGGGAAAAAGCAGAGGTGTGGAACTGAGGCTCCTCCCAAGTAAAAAAAATAATATCTTCAACTTCCTTTTCCATCCAGATTTCTGGGGGCTGAAATATAAATGGGATAAATATAAATTTTGTGCCATCTGTCAGAAACCATGTAAAACAGAATTTATTTATCTTAGAAACTTTCAGTTGCTGGCTGGGGGATGCTGGGAATTGAAGTCCACACATCTCAAAATTGCCAAGTTCAGATACACTGGTCTAGAAAAAGCAAAAGTCCAGATGTGATGGGTGCCCATAGAATGGAGCTACATTTTTGGAGGTTTTTTTTAACTATGCCCTGCAACATTTATAGTAGTTTCTTTTAATATATCATGGGTGTATCTGTTGAGGTGCTCTAGAGTCTACTGGATGAACACAGCAAAACTGGGATTTCTGAAGATCCAAATTATTTTTTTCCCACCCTAGGTTAACTTCGTGATTTTCATCCGGGTACTTAAGATTGTGAACTCCAAGCTTCGGGCCCAGCAAATCCATTACACGGATTACAGGTGTAGGTGAGGAATTAACTTCTGGATAAGACGGAGCCATGATGGGGTGGGAATGCCAGAAGAATTTTTAGTTATGTATGTATTTATTCCCTGCTTTTATTATTTTTAAAAGCAAAGTGGCAAGCGTGCCTAATACACCCTCCAACCTCCTTTTATCCCTCCAACAACAACCCTGTGAGGTGGGTTGGGCTGAAAGAGAGAGGGACTGGCCCAAAATCACCCAGTCGGTTTTCATACCCATGGTGGAGCTAGAACTCACCCCCTCCTGGTTTTTAGCCTTGTACCTTCACCAGAAGGCCAAACTGGATCCCATCCCTGGGTTTGGCTTTGGGTGTGAATAGAGTAGAGTAGAGTAGAATAGAATACAGTAGAATAGAATAGAGTAGAATAGAATGGAATGGAATGGAATGGAATAGAATAAAATAGAATAGAATAGCGTAGCGTAGAGTAGAGTAGAATAGAATAGAGAATAGAGTAGAGTAGAATAGAATAGAATGGAATAGAATATGACAGAATTGAATAAGGAATAGAATAGAATAGAATAGAGTTAGAAGGGACCTTGGAGGTCTTGTAGTCCAAGCCCGTTTAGGCAGGCAACCCTACATCACTTCAGACAAATGGTGATCCAACATCTTTTTAAAACCTTCCAGTGTTTACAACTTCTGGAGGCAAGCAGTTCCACTGTTTAATTGTTCTCACTGTCAGGAAATTTCTCCTCAGTTTTAAGTTGCTTCTCTCCTTGTTTAGTTTCCATCCATTGCTTCTCGTCCTGCCCTTGGTGGCTTTGGAGAATAGCTTGGCCCCCTCTGCTTTGGGGCAGCCCCTCAAATCTTGGAATCCTGCTCTCACGTCCCCCCTAGGCCTTCTTTTCAGTATACAACAGAGTGCGTGTGTGAATGTTGTCTGCAGTCCCTTTTGCAGTCAGACGACAAATGCTTAAAACGCAGCACCCATGTTTCCCAGCCGGAACGACAGGTGAGCTAAGCTCAGGCCTCTCCTTCTCCATGCTCAGGTTGGCCAGGTCAACTCTGACCCTCATCCCTCTGCTGGGCACCCACGGGGTGGCCTTCGCCCTGGTGACAGAGGAGCAGGCCCTGGGGCCCCTGCGCTACCTCAAATTCTTCTTTGAGCTCTTCTTCAACTCCTTCCAGGTAAGGGGGCAATTTGGGAAGCAGCCATAGAATTTGTCGGATTAATGACAGGTAGTCCTTGACCCATGACCAGCAGTCGAGCCACACGAAACTTCTGTCGCTAAGCGAGACATCGGTGGAACGAGGTTTTCCCCGTTTTACGACCTCTCTTGCCGCAGCTGTTCAGTGAAATCACGGCAGTCGTTCGGCTAGAAAAAAGTGATTCATTAAGTGAATCTGGCTGCCCCTTTGACTTTGCTTGTGATCGCGTGACTCCCTGGGATACTGTGACGGTCATAAAGAGGAGCCGGTCGCCAAGCTCTGAATTTTGATCATGTGACCAGCAGTCTTTAGTATGGAAAAAGATCCTAAGTCATTTTTCCCAGTGCTGTTGTAAGTTTGAACAGTCATTAAATGAATGGCTGGAAGTCAAGGTCTACCTGTAATTAGATTTATACAGCTCTGTAATTAGAATTACAGCAATCACAAGGAAAACCCTAATGGTGTCTTTTTTTAAGGGTAAACTCTCCAGAACTGGGCAACCTCTAAATTTAAAAAAAGAAAACCAACCCAATTTATCATATATATACATACATACATACATACATACATACATACATACATACATATATGTGCTGTTCATCTTCCTTCGGGTATTATCCCACGATTGTAGTTGGGCTTTTGTAATAGTCTAAACACTCAAATAACAAAGAAGTCCTGAGTGAGGCAGATAGTTCTGCTGAAACCTTGCTACAACTTTAAAAGCATTACAATGACGTGGAAATTACCGAGAGAAGCTGAAAAGCACACATGTATAGTACCCGCGAAAGCTTAAAAAAACAAAAAAAACAAATATATATATATATATATATATATATAAAATATAAATACTGTATATGTAAAAGCAAAATGCCTCTCATGCATCATCACAAAATCTCCAGAACTGTATTGAAATTTGGCAGTTATGTTCCTCTTGGTTTCTCGGTGCTCACTAAGGAAGGATTTTTAGAAATGACCATCAGAGCATTCGTATTTTGTGTGTGTGTGTGTGTATACATACACACACACATACATATATAATTTTTATTAAACATTTTTTAAATATACAACATCATTTCCATTCATTACAGTGCTTTCATGACGGTATACATAGTTTTACATAAATCTTAACTATCTATACACTTGTCTCTGGTGCTTAATCTATCTTTGTCCACTGTATCTTCTATCTTATTTATCTTATTTTCTTCTTCTCTATTCAACTCTATATCTATTATTTAACCAATCATACAGTATATTCCATATCAAGTAATCATCAGTTTCCTCTCTTTCCTTTATCTCCATGGTCACCTTATCCATCTCAGCACACTCTAGTTTCTTATCACATTTTCCTTTGGTGGCGTACTATCACTTTTCCAATTCTGTGCATAAGTTATTCTTGCTGCTGTTAATAAATGTAGTATTAAATACTCTGTTTTCTTATCATATTTCCCCATTATTATATCTAATAGAAAACTCTCCGGTCTTAATTCAGTTTGTATTTCCTATATTATTATTAACACACTCTGATGCTAAGTAGTTCTACTCCCCCTCCCCACCTGAAAAGAAATCTCCAAATGCAAAACACAAGCAGAGGAAAGAAGTTTCAGTTTCAGTTTCACAGCTGCACCAAGCAGCTTTAGTACAGAACAATTGAGCTAAGCCACGCCCAGGCTCCTTGCTGTTTCCTTCTTGCTCACACAGCAAATACTGCTTCAGTTTCCAAACAGCCCTCAACTCTCTCACTGACCGGACACTAGTCAGATGAATACCACTAGCTGCTGGTAGGTCGAGGCAGAATTTTTTCCTCCTTTTTTTCCTCCTTATTTTCCTCCCCAAAAACGAAGCCCGACCACATAGTTTTGTAGCGAAGCACAGCTTTCAAGCTAGTCTATAATAAGAACAATATCTCTAGTAGGGCCAAGTTTCATCAAATCCTAGATTATAAAGAAAATTACCAGGCTTAAGACACAACTGGTGGGCTTTTCTTCCCCAAAGGAGCCGGAAATTGCTTAAAACCAGCCAAATAATTCCATATTTTTTTTCTTGTTTGTTCATTTTCAGGGTTTGTTGGTGAGCACGCTTTACTGCTTTGTCAATAAAGAGGTAGGTCATTCTCCAGCTGACCCTTTTTGCAATGCAGGCATAAGGCTGAGGCCTGGCTGCTCAGGGGTCTCAGAAGGCTGGGGAGGGGGTTTAAAGAATCCCAGAATTGGGCAGGTCTCCCTCGAGGTCATCCAATCCAACCCCACGTCACTTCTGGAACTCGAAGGAAACCAGCCATCTGTTTATCAAAAACAAGTGGAAATCTTTTGTTTCTCTTACTTCTCCAGGTCCAGTCCGAGATCCAGAGAAAGTGGCGGATGTGCCAGTTGAACATCAGCCTGCTGGAGAGACCAGGATGCCATTTTGGCCCCTGCTGTTCCTGGTGCAACCGAAAAAGCCCGACCAGGAAGCCCAGCTGTGCTCAGATTTACATCCAAGTAGGACCCAATGTTGCCCCGAGAGACTTGGACAATGGGGTGGGCACTCTGTTCCAGCAGGCACCTGCAAACTACAACTCCCATTGGTACATCCCCGTCAGGATGAAAGCAGAGAATTAGCAAAGCGACCACGTCTTCAAGACCAGGGCTGAGACCAGTTCCCTTTCAGCAGTGGTAGGATTCAAAAAACTTTACTACCAGTTCTGTTGGCGTGGCGTGGCGTGGTGTGGCGTGGCATGGCGTGGCATGGTGTAGTGTGGCATGGCACGGCGTGGCGTGGCATGGCATGCGTATTGTGGCTTGGCGTGCGTGGCAGGGGAAGGTTACTGCAAAATCCCCCTTCCCTCCCCACCCCACTAACCTGCTTTCCAGCTCTGTTCTCCTGTGCAGGGCAACCAAAGGAGACCCAGCCAATCAGGTGGGACTCGGNAACTACTCCAAATTTCCACTACCGGTTCTCCAGAACTGGTCCGAACCTGCTGAATACCACCTCTGCCTTCCAGATGTGGGGAAGGTCTGCCTGCCATACCAAAAATGAAGAGATCTTCAGACAAGACAAGAAGCCAATGCAGCTGTGAACATCTGGAGGAACAGGGGAAGAAAATTGTCCCTTGCCTGCAGGCAGAAAAAAAGTTACCTTTAGGCGACCCACCATGAAAACTTTGGAAACGACAAGAGGGTGGATTTTACTTTGCCTTTTTGGGTGGGTTACTAAGGCAGCAGGTGAGACTTACACCCAGCTGTTGTGACAGACACAATCTGGAACAATGGGTCGGAACTTTTGCGATCTTGAGATGTCACGATGACTTTACGCAAACGCCATATTTTGTTTGGGGCAACAGCATAGAAACGGTTTTCCAGTGCCTGCGTTCTGAGATTTCACGTTCCCATCCCATTGTCATTCTGGACAGAAATCAGAATCCAGGATGGGGCAGGACCTGAATTACAAAAGCTCTTGGATCTGCTGCTAATGTCAAAATCCCTCTGGATTAAAACTGCTGAGATCAAGAGGAGTTACGGGAATTATTTTGTTGACCTCAACTGGTGCAGATTTAAAGTTTGGTGCCCAAACCCCCAGGGCTGATGCAGTCTGCTAAAATAAGATATCTAATCCAACCTTCAGATTTCTGGATACAGGAATATATTGATGGGTTCCTTGAATTAACTGAAAAACCAATGGACACATTTTCACTGAGATTTCCAGGCTCTTCGAAGACATAAGAAGTTTGGGACTTCTTATGTAGTTTTCTTGCAAATTAATCTCTTCCTGGTGCAATATTTTATTGTTGTGAATTAAAAATGGTGGTCTCTGCAGCTTTTGTGGGCACAGTGCAATTATTGCCTAGATAACTCAATTGGAGATCCTGTGTTTACCTGGATTGGAGTGGATTTGGGGTAGGTGATGGCTGGGGAATTCTGGGAGCTGAAGTCCATTGCTCTAAAGTTTACAAGTGTTTTGGAACCTTTACCCAATTAAGTTACATTTAGAGTTATTTAAAAGGGACTTAGTTTTAATGCAAACCAAAGAGTCAATGCTGGAAACAGAATCAATAAGGATATTTGCTTCAGCAATGGGGTTTTTCAGTTTATATAATAAATTTTGGTCAACATTTGGTCAACATTATATAAAATGTTGATCAATCAACAAGAACTGGATAAAATTTTACAGAGGCCAGAGAGAAAAATTATTACCAAAATGTATAAGTATTTGTTAAGATATAAATTGGAAGAAGAAATTGTGAAGGAAACAATTATAACCTGGGCCAAAAATTTTGGATATAGTATTAATTTGGAAGATTGGGAAAATCTATGGACAATAAATTATAAATTAACTCTTGTCAGCATTTTATAAGGAGAACTTATATAAAACATTTTATCGCTGGCAATTACCACCAGCAAGACTTGAAAAAATATTTCCCAATAATTCGGCAAGCAGTTGGAAATGTGGCTATGAGCAGGGAACCAACTATCATATGTGGTGGACCTGTCCCAAAGCAAAAAAATTGGTGGAAAATTAGAAATTGGCTAGAAGAAATTCCAAACGTTAAAATTGAATTGAAACTAGAGATATGTTTATTAGGAATTTTAAAGCAAAACATTAGTAAAAATTATTATATATTATACTCTATAGATTAACAGCAACAAGGCTTGCCTTTGTTCAAAATTGGAAATGCGAAA
The DNA here is from genome assembly GCA_004320025.1 of Laticauda laticaudata. Classification (NCBI taxonomy): domain Eukaryota; kingdom Metazoa; phylum Chordata; class Lepidosauria; order Squamata; family Elapidae; genus Laticauda; species Laticauda laticaudata. The sequence continues at coordinate 102,726 of BHFT01032090.1, forward strand.
ATATTCCCCTCAAATTATGATTATAAAGAAAATTTTAGAATGTGCAGAAATGGATAGGTTGTCAATGGAACTTAAAGTACTATGAGATTTGGAATTTATGGTACAGTTGGTTGGAAAGTAGACATGAAATGAACATAAGAAAGTCAAATAAGAAGTTATGATGGAAATTAGTAATATCACATGCAATCAGATATACATTTGTAATATATAACTAGATGAAACTTTGTGTTATTTATTAATGTAATAAGTGTGAATGATTATTGTACATAACTTGAGAGATATCAAATTGAGTGAACACTACCTTGCTCATATTGTGATAAGCAGAATGTTTGGTTTTATTTTATTTGTATAAAGTTGCTTAATAAAGTATTTTTCTCATTAAAAGTAAAATAAAATGTTGGTCAACTTGGTCAGATGCTTAATCTGAGGTTTAGGTTCACCTATCCCAGTAGGATCAGTTGATTTATCACCCACAGTCATTTATAAATCCCAGTTATTATGGCAGGTAGAATGGAGATTTTTGAATAACAGAGTAACAGAGTTGGAAGGGATCCTGGAGGTCTTTTTGTGAATCTATAGTCCAACCCCCCACAACTTCTGGTGGCAAGACATCCCACTGATTAATTGTTCTCCATGTCAGGAAATTTTGCCTTAGTTCCAGGTTGCTTCTCTCCTTGATTAGTTTCCTTCCATTGCTTCTTGTTCTGCCTTCAGGTGCTTTGGAGAATAGCTTGACTCCCTCTTCTCTGTGGCAGCCCCTCAAATAATCTTTTATTTCAAAATAAAATTTCCTGAGGAAAGATACTAGATCCCCTCCCCCCCCAAAAAAACATCAGACTTCGAATAAGACTAGCTGTAATAAGACTAACTCATAAAAAAATTCTGTGCCCATTTTATAGTTGCCAACAAAAAGAAAGAACAGTGCAACAGGAAACAAAAGTGCATTCCATTCATATCTTGCAGAGATTGTAACTAGGCGACTGAAGTTTCTGCTGCAGCAAATCTCTAATTGGAGAACATGATTGATGACTCTTGGCTATGGACGTGTTTCATTGGAGAATATGAATTATGATACACCCAGAGGGGTGGGGGTGGAGAAACCAGGGTCAAGGATGATAGTGAATTACGTACCTCAGAATGAGGGGGGGCACACAGGTCATGCAGGTCATGTTAGCTCCTAATAAATCCTCTGGAGTTTTTGAAGCTTGGCTCCAAGCTCATGATTTACAGTAATTAGGGCCACTGCTAGAATCCTGACACTATAGTTTGTGGGGAAAAAAGTGTTTCCAGATTCTTGATTTTTTTTTTTTAAATCTTGGTAGGTAGACTAACATGGATCTCCTCCGACAATGACTTGATACCAAACTAACCCAACATTTAAGAAACAAGGTTCTAAGTGTACAAAGTTAAGATAATAAGCTTATGACTAACTCCAAAGACAATGCTAGATAAGAACGACAAACGACATAATAAAATGAGCTCTTTGTTTGGCAAGATCTGGAGATTGCCACAATCAGGACTCTGGGACCGTAGATGCCATCATTCGAGGCAATTCAAAGGTTCCATGATTTCAGCCAGATTAATCACTCATCAAGAGTGATTGTATCTGCATTTTTCAGAAAGGACTTTGGAAGAGGAACAAGAAATAAGAAAGGCAGGTTAGCAAACAAAAGTCAATTTTTTTCAAAGTACAGGTTGAACGGGAGTGTTCTCTTCCTCTTTTCTTTTTTTCAGCCTTCCTTTTATGAAGGAGCAGACCGCCACAGAAGACAAATTTAAAAAATCAGAAAGTATTACACAAAATAACCCATGCTGTCAGGATTCCAGCAATCGCCCTAATTGAATAATGATTCTCAAGCCAAAGTTCAAAAAACTTCAAAGGATTTACTAGATACAACAGTGGTGGGACTTATCTCTGGGGGGTGGGTAGATGAGTCTGCCTACCGAGATGAGGTGTGCCAATGGTTGCTTTCGTGGTGTGGACACCATAACTTGGTCTTCAACGCCAATAAGACCAAGGACCTTATAGTGGACTGTAGAAGGAACAGATCAGACCTCCAGCCCTTCGTTCTCAATGGAGACCGAGGGGAGCAAGTGGCCAGTTTTAAGTTTCTGGGTGTTACCCTAAAAGAGGACCTGACCTGGGGGGCTCACA
>BHFT01032092.1:0-18743 GCA_004320025.1 Laticauda laticaudata
ACGGATGGCAAGTGTTTTTCTCCGTTTTACATCCTCTTTCCATCCGTTGGTGCAGTGTGACAGGGGCTTAAGACAGACAAGGAAAGAGACAGGAAATTAAGCTAGTGGTTTGCTTATTTCTTGCAAAAGAAAACCTTGTTACCATTTCTATCTCAACAATTCTGAGAAAAACATTGTTGGTTTATGTGTGTGTGGTGGGGTGACCTAAGTTTTATTTATTTATTTAGTAAATAAGCCAATTTCTTGCAGAACATGCCATTTTAATTCTTGAGGTGTGGAAAGGATAGAATAATTGCTGGATAGATTATGAACTAGATTCTGACACAGAAAAAGGAAGATTCAGTTTTGAGTATAACTCATCATACGATCATTTCTGATATATATCTTTTATAAGCCTCTCACTATATTGAATCAATTATCCAGAAAATAAAGTTTCTGAGAAAATTCACCCTTATGACCCTTTTATCCCTACATAATTTTAGCAACAGAAACATGATGAATGATTTGTGGAGGCCTGAACATCAAAAGAAGTCTCCAAGGAAGGCATGCAGTCTGCACATTTTCCATCTGAAAATAAGTTGATCAGTTAAGAACATTTAACCTTTGCCCTATCTAGTTTCTTATTAAGACAGGCACATGATGAAATATTAAATATCAGCCTAAGTTATTCATATTTTAAGGAAAAGTGGTTTGGGCACATCCTTGAGACACATGTGCTCATCAAACTGTTTATCATAATTTGTCCCTAACCAAAAAATAGAGGAGGATCACTAGTACCATAGCAAAATGTGGACTCTCCAAATCTAGAACAGTAGGAATAAATTCCGCAACCTTAGAGATCTTAGAGACTCCTTTTTTACTTTCTTCTTGCATTTCATAAATATCCACAGGAGGTCTGATAAATATGAGATTGCTGGTTGTGATGCTGAGAGAATTCCCTCTTGGTTGCATTAAATAATATCTGGAAAGAATACTGAATACAGTACCAGCTAGTAGGAACAGAAATGGAATAGTGCTTGTGCTGCTTGGCCACTTTTGGAGGGAACAAAATGTAAGCATAGATGTGGCATTTTTGGATAAACCAGTAGAACCCTTCTGATGTTCATCCTTACTATTGCAAAAGCAGCTTTACTTGTAGCAAGTACTATTATTTATGAACAAGCAAGAGAAAAAAGCCATAATGCCACATTCCCTCCTTCCTAAGAAACCTAACATAGAAATATAATAAGAATCTGAAATATGCTTGCAATTGCTCAGTTGAAGGGTTCCCATAGAATATAAAAATGAGGGTAAAAGTTCATTCTCCAAGCATGTGGGTTGGTTTCAGAGGTGGTATTCAGCATGTTCTGACCAGTTCTGGGGAACCGGTAGCAGAAATTTTAAGTAGTTCAGAAAACCAGCAAATACCACCTCTGATTGGGCCCACCCCCATCTATTCTCTGCCTCTGGAATCCCAGCTGATCAGCTCGGTCTTCTTTTGTTGTCCTCTACAAGAGAACGGAGCTGGAAATCAGGTTAGTGGGGTGGGGAGAGAATGGGATTTTGCAGCAACTTTCTCCCAGGAGTAGGGAGGAAATGGAAATTTTACAGTATCCTTCCCCTGGAGTGGGGTTGGAGTGGAGATTTTGCAGTATCCTTCCCCAAGCCAAGCCATTGCTCACAGCCAAGCCATGCTCACAGAACCGGTAGTAAAAAAAGATTGAATTCCACCTCTGGTTGGTTTCCAAACATTTCATTGCCAGGCTAGGTAATGACTTTAGGACAAGTCAGTCAAAAGTGAACATAAGTGTTCTTCTATTTATAAGAGTGTCAAGTGTGGGTCTGTCAAGTGACAGTCTTGTGAAGGGTCAGTTGTGAATCATCAGTAAGTCTTGTGATGGGTCTTGTAATAAGGAGGTTATGGCAGAGTAATTGTAACCTTGATTTGATGTAATCTCCTTATCACAAGACCCATCACAAGACTCATTGATGACTCACAGCTGACCCATCAACAAGACTCTCATGTGACACACCCAGACTTGAAGCTCTTATAAACAGAAAAGTACTTACACTGACATCCTCTAAAGGACATCTCCTCTGCTGAAGATGTTACCTAGTCTGGTAATGAAATGTTTGAAAACCAACCCACAAGCCTGGAGAATGAACCTTCACCCCCATCCTATACCCGAGCTACAGATATTTGCCACTATTGCAATTATAAAAATGTTTTAATGGGGAAGAGATAAAAAATATAAGAGAAAAGACTGGGAAAAATGTTGAGTTGTTGAGTTGTATATGATTCTGTTAATCTAACAAATGTCCGAAAGTTTTAGACTAAATGAATATTTGTGGATAATTAAGAGAGAAAAAACAGCAGTCTTGATAAATCTATTGATATTCTTCAGGAGTTTTTTGTTTAATCCAGAGAACCAATTTATACAATCAAAATCTCTGTAAGAATATGAGAAGTATTAATTTAAATAATGTGTTGTTGTTGTCGTTGTTTGTTGCAAAGTCATGTCTGACCTATCACAACCCCATGGACAACATTCCTCCAGGCCTTCCTGTCCTCTACCATCCCCCAGAGTCCATTTAAGCTCATGCTTACTGTTTCAAGTGACTCCATCCAGCCACCTCATTCTCTGTCATCCCCTTCTTCTATTGCCCCCAATCTTTCCCAGAATTAGGCTCTTCTCCAGTGAGTCCTTCTCATTAGGTAGCCAAAGTATATGAGTTTCATCTTCAGGATCTGGCCTTTAAAGAGCAGTCAGGGTTGATCTCCTCTAGGACTGACCAGTTGGATAGAACTTTTGAGAAAATTGCAAGTTCTTCAAAATCGATCTTTACGAATTGTTATGAATGTTGATTATAGATATCCTTCAAATTCATGTTACACTGTACTGAAACTCGACCGTCTTGATTTACGGTGGTGGAAACAGTTAGCATGTACTATGTTCAGAGCTGTGTTTAATTTTTATCCGCCATATCTATGTGAGTTATTTTTTACCGTGAGTTAGTGTATCGTACTAGGTCGGGTGAAAAAGAAACTACAATTTTTTCGACCAAAAACTAATTATGGGAAAAGATCCCTAAGGACACAGAGGAGCTAAATTATGGAATGATTTGAATTATCAGGATATAAATTCTATCCTATCTTTCAAACTATTCATCCTGACATGTAATAACAATATATTTTGTAGTGGTAGTGATTAATTATTTTGGGTTTGGGCGGTTTGGGTTTTGGCTTGGTTTGTGGGTTTGGGGTTCTGAACTGATCTGGATTAAGAGGTCATCGGGTAAAAGGTCATGGAAACTCATTATATATAAAAACAGAAAAAAATGTGTAGTGATGGAGCATCCTTTCTTTTGTGGTTTTTTTTTAATGATGTAATGCATATTTATATTGTAATGTATGTGTGTATTTCTAAGTATATTGCATATATTGTACAAATATTTTTTTTCTACTCTTTCTTATTCCTTTTACGGTGTGTTTCAATGCTTGATACATTTTTAATGGTTGTTAGGTTTTGTTTTTTTGTGTTTTTTTTGTAATATGTATTGGTCGGACCCCTGTGAAAAACAGCTTTTAGCTGACCAGGGCTATCCGTCCCATGAGTGGAGAATAAATAAAAATAAAAAATAAAAAAAATAGTTTATTTTTATCAAAATGGAAAGTAAATTAACAAATCAACTCAATATTTTGTGTGACCACCCTTTGCCTTTAAACCAGCATCAATTCTTACATTTGTACACTTGTACAAAGTCAAAAAAATTATATTAGTCAGGTGTATGATTAACTAATTATACCAAGCAGGTGCTAATGATCATCAATTTCATAATGTAGGTTGAAACACATCATAAACAGAAACAGAAATAAGGCTTAAAACTGGATGAGGCACAACCACACTCTGATACTAAAATAAGATTATGAAAGACTATTTCATGTCACTGGTCATACACCATGGCAAAGTTCCTGAGCACAGGAATAAGACACAAGACAGTTATACTGCATCAGCAAGGTCTCTCCCAGAAATCTTTGAAAGATTTCAAAGCAGACTGAAGTTTCAAGATATGGTGCTGAAACTTGTTTGAAGAAGACAAAGAAACAGGCAACACTAAGGCCTGTAGAAGCCAAGGGAATTTAATGCAGCAAATGAAAGACATATCTGCTTATTTCCTTTTGACATGTCCACCAGTGCTGCATAGAACTGGTAGAAACCAACGGGACCCAGGTACACCCATCTACTGTCCAGAGAGGTCTAGCCAGAAGTGGTTTTCATGGAAGAATGGCAGCAAAGCCATACCTTTTACAGAAACAAAGCTAAATGCACAGAAACATAGGAACTGCAGAAAAATGGCAGCAGGTTCCTGGACTGATGAGTCAAAATTTGAAATATTTGGCTGTATCAGGAGGCAGTTTGTTCACCAAAGGGCTGGAGACAGGGTTGGGATTCTACCTGGTTGGACTGGTTCTATAGAACTGGTTGTTACGATTCTGTACAGTTTGGAGAACCAACAAATTACACCACTGGCTGGCTCCACCCCACCCCGCCCACTCACTTCTTACATGCGCACCATCCAACTGCCTGCGTTTCATATTTTTCCTTTTTGTTTTCCCTGGCCATCAGCTGTTCTGCTGTACCAGGAGATTTAGATTAGTTAGAAAGCAGGAAATCACTGGATTTCTTGCTTTCTAGCAAATCTAAAAGCAAAGATGAACCTTCCTTAGGACTGAAGCTTCTATTTTTCACTGCTGACTCAGGTAGCAAATTGCAGACAGATAGATCTCTGAGTGAATCTGTGATTCTGTGAGCAACTCAATCTGCCTGCCTGCTTGGCCTGATTTTGGGTAAAAGTTGATCTTTTTTATAAAAAAGGTAAATATTTTACATAAATATTTATAATATTTACATACAAACCATGCCCAGCCAGTCACATGACCACCAAGCCATGCCCACCCAGTCACATGACCACCAAGCCACACCCACAAATTAGACCATGCCCACAGAACTGGTTGTTAAGAAATTTGAATATCACCCCGGCTGGAGATCAGAACAATAATGAATGTCTGCAGACAACCGTGAAGCATGGTGTAGGTTCCTTGCAAGATTAAGTCTGTATTTCTGCAAATAGAGTTGAGGATTTTGTTAGGATCAGTGGTGTCCTCAATGTTGAGAAATGCAGGCAAATACATATACAACATGTCATATCCTCAGGGAGGTGTGTGATTGAACCCACGTTTATTTTGCAACAGGACAGTGGCCCAAAACATACATGCAATGTCATTAAGAACTGTCTTCAGTGTCAGGAAGAACAAGAAGTCTTGGAAGTGATGGTTTGGTCCCCAAAGAGCCCTGATCTCAAAATCACTGAGCCTGTTTTGGATGACATGAAGAAACAAAAGGATTTGAGGCAATCTACATCCACAGAAGATCTGTGGTTATTTCTCCAAGATGTTTGGAACAACTTTGAAGGAATCTTCCCAAGTTCCTTCAAAACTGTGTGCAAGTGTACTTAGAAGAAGTGATGCTGTTTTGAAAGTGTTAGGAATGATAGTCACCTAACAGTTGGGTTGGAAATATATAAACCAGGATAGTAATTTAATTCTGTAACTTTAAAAGAATGCTGTAATTGTGATTGGCTGAGGTTCCTCCAACGGCCATTAGATGGAGCCAGAAATCTGGTTTCCTTCTTGCATTTCCTGTTTTTCCTTTTGCTTGACTGTCATTCTGCTCAGATTGCTATGAGTTTTACAACTGTTAACAAACTCGATTTACTGAACTCTGTTTATGACACTTGATTTTGTTTTTGGATTATCCCTGGATTGATACTAACTGCTTTAACTGTGCATGATTTGGACTGTTTGTTGGACTTTGTTTACCCGTTTACTGGAAGTAAAACTATATTTTACTATTCAGTGTATCTGTACGCTGGTTGTGTGTTATACATCACTCTCACAATGTTTCCCTGGGTGCACTCATTCTCCTAACGAGGAATACCTTAACAGAAGGCAAAGGGTGATCACACCAAATATTGATTAGATTTAGATTTCTCTTCTGTTCATTTACTTTCCATTTGTTAATTGATAAAAATAAACTATTAACACTTATATTTCTGAAAGCATTCTCAATTTACAGCATTTTCTCACAATTGTCTAGAACTTTTGCATAGTGCTGTGTGTGTATGTGTGTGTGTAATTATAATAATTATTAAAAACAGTTAAATATAATCAAAAATTATAAACAATTGTATAAAAACAATGTCACCAACATATTTTCAGAGCCATAAGAAGCAAACTGCTTCTTAAGAAGATAAACATTTTCCCCAACATAATGGATGCAATTCAAGTGCTTGAATCACTTAAGTTTACATGGCATTCCATTTAATTTGCAGGTCTTCCTGGGTTCTATACTGTCTGCCCATTCTATACACTCCAACTGAGTCATCTTGTTTTGGATCCTATTGATTACAAAATGCCATCTAAAACAGTGGTCACCAATCTTTTGGATCTCAGGGACCACCAAACTCATAATTTTAAATCCCAGGGGCCACTAACCGGTTCTGTGAGTGTGGCCTAATTTGTGGGTGTGGCTTTGTGGTCATATGACTGGCTGAGCATGGCTTATATGTAAATATTATAAATATTTACATAAATATTGAATTCTGTTTATTAAAAAAGAGCAACTTTAACCCAAAATCAGGCAAAGCAGGCAGACAGATTGAGTTGCTCACAAAATCACAAATTCATTCAGAGTTCTATCTATCTGCCATTGGCGAGCTCAGTCTGTCACATAAAATTTGTTAGCAAGCAAACTCACAAAATTAACTCACAACACACCATGTATGTAAATATTGATTTTTTTTTAATAAAAAAGAGCAACTTTTACCAAAAATCAGGCAAAGCAGGCAGGCAGATTGAGTTGCTCACAGAATCATTCAGTGATCTATCTGCCATTGGCTACCTGAGTCTGTCACATAAAACTTGCTTGCTGTGAGTCTACACTGAATAATAGAACCTTCAGTCCTAAGGGGTGTTTGGCTATGCTTAAAAGCAGAGCTGAAGAACTAAAGAATAGCTAGAAAGCAAGAAATCCAACCATTGGATTCCAACCAAATCCAACCATTGGATTCCAACCAAATCTCCTGGCACAGCAGAACTGATGGTCAGGAAAAAAAGGGAAAAATAGCAATTTAGCAGGCAAGTTTGCCAGATAAGAAGTGAGTGGGTGTGGAGGGTTCCGGCAGGCCATGTAGGTGGTGCAGCCTTGTGTTCCTGTGTAGCCTAGATTAATTGCTTTGAGGGAGGGTGCTGTGGGGCTGACATTTCTCTGCGGCCCACTAAAAGTTTCTTGCAACCTACCAGTGGGTCACGGCCCACCGGTTGGTGACCACTGACCTAAAAGGACCCAAGAGAGAGTCTTCTTTATCACTGCCCCTCTCCCTTGAAACAGCATTTCAGCAGAGATTTGTGTGGCCTTCATCTTTCCCAAAACTACTAAAACTACATTAAGAGACGAGAGCATTAGGCAAGGTGTGTTAAATTACAAGTTTTAGTAGGATAAAGAAAAAAATCACACAGTACCTTGGATCTGTTTCAGTTAAATCAGATTTGTTTTTCTCCTTGTTCCTGAGACCAATCATTTCTTTGTCCTAGTACTCTTTTAGGAAAGGGATTCTTTAAATGCAATTCACCTCCTGAAAATAACAGTGAGTTAAATTAACAACTACTGTGACAGGGTATAAAGTAGAAAAGGTATTCCTGAACATAATAGAGTTCAAAATTTCTGTTGTTGAAAAATTTGTTAAGTGAGTTTTGCCCCTTTCTTGTAATTGTTGTGAAGTAAATCATTGTAATTGATAAGCTAGTAACTGGTTATTAAATGAATCTGGCTTCCCCATTGACTTTGCTTGTCAGAAAGTCTCAAAAGGTGATCACATGACCTTGGGGCACAGCAACAATCATAAGTATGAACCAGTTGCCAAGCTTCTGAAATTTTATCACATAATCAGGGGGATGCTGCAAAGATTGTAACTGTGATGACCCAGAGTATCTCAGAAATATAACAAAATCCAAAACGTAACTAAAAGTCCTTTAATGCCTTCAAATTGGCTTCACTGTTTAATTGTTCACAGTGGAGGAGTCAAAATAACATTTCAAAGGCAAGAAACACACTTCACATTCAAAGAGCCGATAACGAAGCAAAAGCCAAAAACAAACCACACTGAATAAAGTTCTTCAACAGACTAGAATAGATAATTGCCAACTTCAGGACGGTAACCTGGGACAGTCTGTTGGAAGAACGCTAACCAAGATAAATCTTCTTTAGAAATAAAACACTAATTTGTCTGTTAGCACGCAGGCCCAAACTTTTATGCAAATCTTTCACCTGCAACCCATGAAGAGGGTCATGGTTCTCTCCTACTGAGTAGACCACATTTTACCCTGATCCTCTCCTCCCTGCGTGCCCTAGGATGGATAGGGGATGGGCCTGGGTCCTCTTCTGACTGCTCAGTCAGCCTTTGCCCTTCCCAGGCAAAGGGAAGGGAAGCCTCCTCCACCACCGCTGGAGCCACACTTCCACTCCCTGTTGGGTGTTCCTCCTCTTCCTCTTCCTCAGGCTCCACCAGGGGCATGACAGTAACTGTGAAAAGTGATCATAAATTACTTTTTTCATTGCCATTGAAACTTTGAATGGTCACTAAATGAACTGTTGAAAGTGAAGAACTACCTGTATTTATAAGAGAGCATTTTTACAAACAAACCAGGTAACTCAGTTCTCCAGCTCAAATTTGCTTGAATAATTTCACTCAATAAGCATGCTCATTTCAAAAAACAGTATTTCTAATTTTTATTAGGATTGAGAATTAACAAGACAGGAACCCATAAGAAGAAGTAGATTTATTAAATGTCAATTGATTTAAATTTTTTGCCTTGTTCATACACTGTACGAGCCAAAGTTTATTAAGCAAAACAAATAGTACAGACAAATTCTCAACAATGCATGAGTCATTAATCTTTACAACCTGCTTAGAGATAATATTTTATGGCTGATTTTAAAGTATTCAAATACTTGAACAAACAATCTCTCCTGTTTATTTAGCATAAGTTTGAATTACAGTGATTTGTTGAGATATTTGGAGATGAGACTTGGGAAGACAAGGAAAATTGAATTCTTGTCATATCTACTCTAATCTTTTCTATGAAGCTCTAAAGGATAACAGCAAAGTTATTCATTGTAATGCTGCCAACGTTTACAAATCCAACACTCATTTCTCGCTACCTTGTAAATCATGTATTGGCATTCTTCCCAGTTAGCTGTGCTAAGCTGGCATTTACAGCAGTCAAGATATACAGATGTAAGAAATGCAAGTAAAAATAAAATGTAATTCTTAAAATCAGCTTTCCAATCACAGCAACACAGACATTGTCATTTATTTGTTTAGAAATATCTGGCCTTTTTAAAAGAATGTTTCCTTGCAGGAGGAGGATTTTCAGTCTTTGATATCACTCCAATAATTAATTCCTTGTGTGAATAAAATTATCATAAAGTAATTAAAGAAATGTCACATCCATATGATAAATAGCCAGAAATACCAGAATATCAAATAAAGATTTAAGATAATATTTCAGGCTAAGGAATATTTATATCTTATATAATTTTTATGCATGCATTTGCATAAGACCTAGTATTAGTGGAGAAGACAGTAAAATGTTTATCGAGATTCTGTTTTGAGAATATGTGAACACTTTTTCTGGTTACCGTACCGATTCAGTAAAACTGGATTTCATAAAGTACATTTAATGTATTCTGATTTTACTGCTACTCTGATATACTGACAAAACTTGTGTGGAAAGGGAACTTCATGAAGACAGTGGTGTCACTCAAGCAGGAAAAGCCCAAAGGTAACATCAGGCCAGCCATAATACAAACTTATATAAGAAAAGAATCAAATAAAAGGTATTAAAGAATCCTTTTAGACAAAAGCCCAAGTAATGAAGAAAACTCGACAAATAAGAAAAGAAAACCCTTACAAACACAGGACATGCCAAATAAGCAAAACAAACAGACAAAAGACACAAAAAATATATAAATTACAAAAGAGACAGACAGGAGATTGCCACAAAACAAATATTAAAAGCCATTGTAAAGCAAAAAGACATTAGGAAAAACCAATTATACAATCAAACCACCTCACAGAGTTTGCCTTCCGCATCCCACAGAGTTTGTCCTCCAGCGGGAATAAAGACAAACTCTGACAGGATTTGAAGCATTAAACACAAATACCAACAGTCACACACAAATGGAGAAAAGGGTATAAGAAACTAGGGACTTACCATACGAAGGTAGCTAGCCCAGGAACATAGATTCTTGCTGTCCCTCGCCTTCCTGAAAAATAAAAAGATCCAGCTTTCAAGCAGTTGTCTGTATCCTTGCACCAGAGCTCTCCCAGCGGGAAAATTGAAACCTTGAAGGAAAGGCATTTTTACACCTTTCCACAATTGGCAACCATGAAGGTTTTCCAGCCAATCCTGCCATCGGACCAGGCCCACGGATCCAAACCCAGCCGGCATGGACATTCTTTGTCCAAGGACAATATCCACAGACCCAGCCTGGAAGGTATAGGGTAGGAAAGGGAGTCCTTGGGCTTTTCCACTCAACAGCTGTTTGAAAGCAGGTGAGTATCACTTCAAATTTATAATCTTACTAGGGAGGGGAGTAGAAGCATGAGTAGACCAGGTGTGTGATTGTGGGTTTTCTCTGCAGTAACAGCAGGACCTCACCTCCTCCGTGATTGCCAGCCACATCCCAGCCAGCTACTAGCTCAAACACGAGCCGCGACTGGCTGGATTTGGGAACGCAAGGGGTGATCATGGAATGTGAGTCCATCTGAAGGACATAAGAAAAACCGAGTGGGCTGCAAAAGGAACTGGTGTTAGGAAATTAAAAAAAAACAAACAAACAGGAAAAATAATAGTCCCGGTGCATCCCGCAAGCAAAGTCCTGTGCATTTAGAAGGGGCCCGTACCGGCTGCTGACAAATAAAATTGGAAATAGTTTGTCTAAAAAGCAGAGTAGGTCCTTCTAGATCCCCACCTTTAAGGGAGATCTGAAAACTGTCAGCTAAGTGTAGGGAGGGTGCTGCTAGGGGGCGGACGGTCCTCTGAGATCCCTGTTTTTTGGGGGGGTCTTCAAACTGACGGCTAAGTTTCCCTGAAAGAAAGGGGCCCATACTCCATGTGTAGGGAAACCGGAGTCCTTTCCAGACCTTTTTTGTCTGAAAACTGACGGCTGTAGCCCGGCTAAACCAAAGTTATCCTCACATCAGGTAGGGAATATCGGAAGTTGTAGCTCGAGGGCAATGGAAGAGAACCTCTTGGATAAATTACTTGAGGCTTGGGATGAAAGGCCAGTGCCTGTCCTGACTGGAATGAATAAAAAAGAAGCAAAAAGAATTTGCAAAAAGTGGGCTTTATTGCGAGATAACATGAATAGACAAATTTGGCCAAATAGCGGTACTTTAGATTATAAAACCCTGAAAGCACTTAGAACACGCATTAAACCCAGCCAAATACCCTTTTGGTACTGCTGGGCTGAGATAGCTAGGACCAAAGACCTCATCGAGGGAAAAGATCAGAACAAACCTGAAACCCATTTCCTGGAAAGAAAGACTGAGGCATGGATTATGGCTCCCCTTTTAAGCAAACCAGTGCCAGGCAGAACTAGAGGACAATAAGAATATGTTTTTACCCACACTCCCTTCTCTGCCTCTGACTTGGTCAACTGAAAAAAGGATACCCCAGCTTTCAGGGCTAATCCTCAAACAGTAATTCAAACCCTGAAATCTATCATAAGCCATAATCCATCCTGGGGTGACATGACCCAGCTGCTAAAAGTCTTTCTAAAGAAAGATGAACTATTAAAACTATTTGAAAAAACAGACCAAATAGCTAAACTACCAACTATCCCTGGGCAGGCAGCCCCAGTCCACATTGCATGGCAAGCACATCACCCTGACTGGGACTATAATGATACCAATCACTGGGATGAATACAAAAGAAAAATAAATAATAATTAGAAGCTTTAGAGAAAATAGGTAAAAAGCCTTTAAACTGGTCCGAATTTTAAAAAACATCATAAAGAGAAAAGGAAAACCCTGATGCCTTTTGGGTCTGCCTGTCAGAAGCAGCTATTGCATATGCCCATCTAGACCTTAACTGCCTGAAGGACCAAAGGATTTTAGCTTCAGCCTTCATGGACCAGTCCACTGTGGATNCTAGACCTTAGCTGCCTGAAGGACCAAAGGATTTTAGCTTCAGCCTTCATGGACCAGTCCACCATGGATATCAAAGAACATTTCCACTGCTTCATCTCTAACTGGCCAACCTTAGAAATAGCAGGGTTGCACAGGATTGCTAATTTTGTCTATGATCAAAGAGACAAATTGAAAGAGGAGGAGAAAGATAGAAAGAGGCAGACAGAAAGACAGGAGGACTTAAAAATGTTTGCTATAATGCAACATGATGCCAGACAAACATCAGGTAAAACTATAATTTTACCTATAAATTATATATAATATAATAAACCTATAAATTATAAATTATATTATACCTATAAGTAAAATAAGTCAGGTAAAACTATAATTTTACCTTATAATTCTCGGAAATGCTGGCATTGTGATAAAGCAGGATGATTGCAAGGCAAATGCCAGCATTGCTATAGTTGCGGACAGGAAGGGCATTTCAGCAGGCAATGTAGGCAACACTCTCCCCACAACTGGTATCACCCACCACCTAGAAACATGAAGCCAGGCAATAATCCAGTCCATTACACTGAACAACAAAGCTTTCAAGGAGCCACCCAGCCGCTCCTTTCCTCAATAAATAATAACAACAGACAGAAATGGGAGCAAAGAAGAGAACATGGTTTACCTTGCCTGACTAGAACATGAACAATGAAAAGTCACTGAATTCATGGCTACCTTTAACGGGCTGGCTATCCCCCTAAAAAACGGCCCAGAAGGGCAACCCATTGTTACCATTCTTATGGAGGAAAGAAATACAATTGCTTAGTTGTTACGAGCCACCTCCTCATTAATTACTGAACCACCTTATCAAGCTTCAGTGACTGAAGGCTTGGATAGCATAATTGGAGTGGGGGGGGGGAAATAATCCCTGTAGAATTTCCCACAACATATCAGTAAAACTAGGACCTTTCACAGTAGACCATGCATTCACTATTTGCCCCCAGTCACCACTATCCCTACTAGGAAGGGATCTCCTATGTAAAATGGGAGCTTCCATAACATGTGGCAACAGGGCTGCAACTTGAATCCAGGAAAAGGCATCACAAGAAATCATGCCGATAACCAGCAACACGAGCTTTATGAAGATTTAAAAAGCCTGCCACCCTCCTTATGGGGCTAGGATGCATCAGAAGTGGGACTACTTAAAGGAGAAACACCTGTTACTATCCAAGTGGAAGCACGGACCAAGAGTCTAACACGTTGCCGCCCTCCCCGATACCTATAAGGCCTAGATCCTCATCCTTGCTTAGAGGGGAATAGGGTTCTCTCTTCTTATCTTACAGGCCCTGCAAAAGCGACTACAGACCATCTGGAACCTAGAGTCGCTGACGCAGACACTTACCCCTGAAGAAGCCCTGCACCATATGAGCTGGGAGATTAGTGTGGATCAAGTTCTTCACCAGAATCCCACTTTACAACCCAGTGGAAAGACCCCATCAGTCTTACTAACTACACACACCACGATAAGTTGCAGAATAGACATCTTGATACATTGGACACATGCAAAGCCAGCTCATAGACCAATAGCCAAACTTCCACCACAATGCAATTCCACCCATCAAACTAAGAAAAAAACTGGACATAGATCAATGGACACTTGCAATTCATTCAACACCATGGAACTACACAATTGTGAGGAACCAAGTGAAACGTTGAATTACACAAAACTGACTCCAGGTGTGTGAGTTATAAAAACTCTATTTTATTTTTATTTCTTTTCTCTCACCTCCTTTTTTTTCTTTTTCCCTTTTTCTCGTTTTTTTTTTAACAAGGAGAGACTTGATGCCAACTTTTTAGTTAATTTTGAGACTCTGACCTATCCTTTTTTTTTTTTACATTTTAATTGTACCTTTTTTTTTAATTGTACAAAAAAGGGGGAGGGAAGAAGGAATCGAGCAATGGAAAACATGAAATGCAATATGTACTATGTGTTATTATTGTAACAAATTGTTAAACATGTAACACAAGCACTGGAGGTATTCTGGAACCAAAGCTTTATCCCAGAGAAGAGAATGTGGGAATATTTAGCAAGGAAATACTCAAGCACCACTAACTTTTTGCTTAGGGGAGGAAAACCAGTCACAGGACTTCATTAACCACTGGCCTAATGGGAGTGGCAACTAGACACATAACATCATTGAACTACACACATTTTAGAAACACCTTCCTGGACTCTACAAAAGCATTTTTAGCTGGGGCCACTCTACAAAACTAAAGACCCACACCAATGTACACCTACACAATTGCATGCAGTAACGACCTCTGAGGAGCTTCAATGCACTGGTGCAACACACGTAGGGTCAGAATGCACCAGCCGTAGCAACACAGAACTAAAATGCAATTACACAGAGACCCATCATTTTCATATAGTTTACCTGAAGCTCCACCAGGGGTGGTTTTTCCTTTGTGCGTAAAAGCTTATCTACTACTTCTGCAAATGCCACCAATGGCCCGTTGCACCTTGGAGAAGGTTAACCTTGCTTATGCCATCCTTACAGAGACGTCACAGGAGAACCTTCCAACCCAAGACTCAGACTGTGACTCCAAAGTCTCCCTTCTCACCAAAGCAGAATATGTCTCATTGGCATATCCTAGTGGGGTACCTGGATTATTACCGCAAAATTCTAAAATTTGACCTAGCTAGCATGTACCCTAGCAAAATGGCTGAATTCGAGCCTGCCCATGCCCTGGAATGCCCTAACAAAAGAAATGAGGGAGTAGAGAAGCCCACCTGGAGAATAGGCAGCAATAGACGTTCCTCCTCTTGGAAGCCATAAATTCATGGCTGCAAAACATTCCATGGGATGTGTTTGCTTCAACCTTAGATGAAACCTCAGGGACTCGTTAGAGGGGGCATCCACCACCTGAAGAGAGCTAGCTCAAATATTGGTGATGAGCAATTCATTCCTAGACTTTTCATGGCTCTTGCTTGTGGTACCAGATCTCATTGCTCAAAATCCTTAATACAACTAGTCACTATTTGGTCTTTGGAGCCTCATGTGTTGCCTCATGCATACCACCTGCCTTAGTTGCCTAAAGGCCCTGTATCCGCCTCTCGAAGATAAAATTGAAGGAAACAGGTGTCCATGATGATGATCCAGATTGATCATGAATACCAAGTATACCCTGACACTCAATCAGGGACCGCCCTTAGAAAAAAAATAAGGATTGTGGAAAGGGAATTTCAAAGAGCAGTAGATGTCACAAAAAACAGGAAAGCTCAAGGAACATCAGGTCAGCCAAAAACAAACTTACATAGGAAAAGGAATCAAATAAAAATATTAAAGAATCCCTATAGACAAAAGCCTAAGTAATTAAGAAACTAGACAAATAGAAAGAAAAAAAGATAATTAAACCTTACAAACACGGACATACAAATAAGCAAAACAAACAGACAAAAGACACAAAATATAAATTACAAAAGGACAGACAGGAGATTGCCACAGACAAATATGAAAAACTATCTTAAAGCTAAAAGAGATTCCAGAAAACCAACAATACAACTGGCCATCCGCGGAATTTGCCCTCCGACGGAAATAAAGACAAACTCAAACAGGATTTGAAACATTAGGCATACAATAAAACATTGGATTGAAACATTAGGCACAAATACACATAAAATCAACTACAAGGGAGAAAAGGGTATAAAAACCAGGACTTACCATAAGAAGCTAGCTAGCCAGGAACGCAGACCTCTCGCTGTTTCTTGCCTCCTGAAAAATAAAAAGATCCAGCTTTCAGCAGTTGTCCATATCCTTGCACCAGGGCTCTCCCAGCAGGAAAATCGAATCCTCAAAAGAAAGGCATTTTGACACCTTTCAGCAAGTGCACATTCAAATATTTGCAGGATAGGTAATCTGCCATGGACAGAGAAAGCTTCAATGCTGTGGGAAGCTGATTCCTTCTTGCTTTGGCATCTTTCTGCTCCTAAAATAAAGTTAGAAGCCTGGCAGGCTGAAAGGGAAGCAAAGGGACAAGGAGTGAGGAATGAAAAAGAAAGCAATCTGATGAAGCCTCTCTGAAAGAGGCATATTGACTTAATAAATTATTATTATTATTATTATTATTATTATTATTATTATTATAATTATTAATAATAATAATAACAATAATAATAACAATAATAATAACAATAATAATAATAATAATAATAATAATAATAATAATAATAATAATAATAATAAATATCCTATTGAGGCAAATTCCAGAGGCCAAAGTGATGACATGCTCTGTGAGCAGGGAGGAATAATTATTGGATATGTTTGAAAGGACACAGTTGTCTCCAGCTCACGACAATCAAAGGGAAAATAACCTTTGTGCTAATCAGGACAGTCAGGCAAGAAAATCTGACCTATGTATTGTCGAGGAATCTGCAAAAGAGTGAATACAAATGGGCCCTTAATAGAATGATTTTGACAAGGAATTCTGCATTTTGACAAGGAATTCTGCATTTATATCTGGGTGAGAGGGTAAGCATTTTCATGTTTATAAATACTTTTATGTAATCACTTAGTACATTTTGTACAGCAGGACGAAATGTAAAACTTAATAATGTTGAATTCTTAATATTTATTTTTCTTTTTTCACAAGATCATCTACATTTATTTTACATAATGATAATGTCCATATAGACATTAATGTTGAAAATTTTCTAGCCATTTACATTTATTTTTCAAGTTCAAAAGTTTAATTTTATGTATTTTATAATTGTTATTAAAGATTATAATTACAAAAGTAAAACAAATATAAATTAAGCTCAGAGAAAGGAAAAATAGAAAGAATAAAAAATGCAGAGAAAGAAAAAGAAGAAAAAGTAACATAAAGGAAAAGGAGAGAAATATATAAAGAAATTACTTCCAATCTTCATCACAAGTATAAACATTGATAACTNAAAAGTAACATAAAGGAAAAGGAGAGAAATATATAAAGAAATTACTTCCAATCTTCATCACAAGTATAAACATTGATAACTCTTCATCCCTGATAAGATTACAAATATCTCTTCTTCCCATAACCTGTCCTTCATCTATTTGTGAATCCATAAATCATCAACTTTTCAGTCAGCAGTCAGATATTAGCAAAAAGTCTCTTACCACAGTTTTGTTTGTCCATGGTTAAAATAAAACTGTGGTGACAGACATTTTGCCAACTTTGTAAACTGCTTAGAGGGTGTTATAAAGCACTATGAAGCAGTATATGAGTCTGTGCTATTGCTATCAAGATTGTCAAAGACAAAAGAAAAGAATAAAAAGTTGGTTTGTTTCTCCATGGTTAAAATAAGACAGTTCTATAAATCAACTTTTTTTTCTTTTCTTTTGTCTTTGACAATCTTGATAGCAATAGTTGAGACTTATATGCTGATTCATAGTGATCTGTAACACTCTCTGAGCACTTTACAAGTTGGCATATTGCTCCATCTGGGTCCTCATTTTTCCAACCTTAGAAGGATGGAAGGTTGAATCAACCTTGAGCCAGTGAAGATTGAACTTCTGGCAGTTAGCAGAATTATCCTGCAATACTGCATTCCAACCACTGCACCCACCACAGATCTTTCATTCATTCATATGTTCACATAGGATTAGGTCTGCCTTCTATTTCAAAGGCTTCTTTGAAGCGTTATCAAATATTTTTTGTCAATACAGAAAAAAGTCATTATCTAGGTTTTTCTCTTAAGTTTATTTGTAATTCTATTTTGATTTTCAAACTTTTAACCAACTTCTTTTGTATATCCAGTACAAAAGAAATGATACAGGGTCTCCTGCTTGAGCAGGGTGTTGGACTAGAAGACCTCCAAGGTCCCTTCCAGCTCTACTTTGAATTGAATTGAATTAAAAGTCCTGGTCCTAGTTCTATTTATGGATTGTCATTTTTGTTTCAATCTTAGCTACATTGTCCATAAACCATACATTTTTTAATCATCCAGTATTTCTGTTCTACTATTTCTGCATTAGGCACATTTTGTTTCACGTCTATTATTCCTTCGCTGACATCTTTTGAACATAATCTATCCACAGAAGCAGACATCACTACTGTTGTTGCTGATATTGTATCAATTTTTTGCCCCATTCTTCAAAAATCTCCTTGACTCTTTCAAATGCTATAACAATGCTGGCTAACCTTTTTGGGCTACTGTGCCAAAAATTGTGTCCACACTGGCACTCATGTACTCACATGCCAGCACCCAGAAGGCAATATGTGCCTCTCACACTCCCTCTGCATGTGCGCACAATCCTCCACACACACACTGTTGCATTGTGGGAATGTAGCGCGAGACCCAGTTGATTTTTTTCTCTTTTTATTTTCTCTATAGGAACTGAACTTTGCGGAACTGCAGCAGCCTTTCTATAGTTGACTGCTCGCGGCTTGCGACCAATGATGGCTTGTCAAAATTCCCGCCATCCAGACCAGCCTATCTGAGGTGAGTATGCAAATATATAACACCCCTCCCCATGTGGTCC
>BHFT01032093.1:5885-78952 GCA_004320025.1 Laticauda laticaudata
AAAAAAAAAAAAAAAAAACAGAAGCAAACTTTCCCACCTTTTTTTATTAACTGTCAGATCTGCAGGGCTGTAGCATTAATCTGTCAGTTTACTACTTCTTCTTAATGCAAGAGTCTTAGACTTAGCATTAATATTATTATATACTTTTGACCTCCCCGCATCATAGATTAATTGAAATTATTTTACAGTAGAAAAAAAATCCTCTTCCTTCCCATTCTTTATTATGTCATATAAATACCCTTTCCCACAATTACCCTTTTTGAAGTAATTGAATGGGCCATTTTAAACAACCTTAATGTGACTTGGAGTTTGGCTCTAAGTCGTGTTTGCATACCTTCCGTCTATATTATTACACAGGCAGTTGACCCCGATTTCAGTAAGAGCACTTGACCCCCATGTCAGGCAAAAGGGAGAATTCTGCATTCCTCTTGTCTGGGGTGAATAAAATAGAAGTCTCCATAAGAAAAGCCATCAGATTTCAACCTCATTCCTCTTAATGAGTATTTCTTTTTCTTTTTTGTTAAACACAGGTGCTGTTTTCTTAGAAGGGGCATCCTGGTACATCATGTAATCACAACAAAGCACGCCGTTTCCCAGTTTCGGTACCCTCTGGCAATTTGAGTTTCAAATGTCTAATGTGAAGCAGAGATACTATGAGCAAACAGGGTGACTCACTGTCTGATAGAGAACTCCAGGCCAAGCTGGTAAACAATCTCAACTGGTCCTATCTGGATTTTCAAAGCCTGTAGAATGATTTCACTGAGAGCCTATTTTCTATGGACTCTCGCTGAAAACCCAAATGACTTGATTTTCTAGACCAAACTGTTTCTCACATTAGACACTGTACTGAATGGCAAAAAAGGTCACTATAAATATCTATTCATTAAAATGCCACAAACATCCTAATACATTTATAGTATTATGCAATTTTGAAGATTGCATAAACATGGTTTTTTAGAAGATCTGACTGGAATCAGCCAGTTCCCAGAATCTTGTTTTCTTGTGAAACATGTGGCTGTTTAATTAAAACTGCGCAAGCTCTTGTACTGTCTGTTTTTTTTTACTTTTAATTTCAATTTTAAATACTTTAAAATTCAGTATAAATATCCTAGAATGTCCTTCTCTCATCTACCATGGGGAGGAAGTTTGAGGTAATTTTTTTTTAGTACTACACATTAAAATTTTACCTTATTTTTCCTAACACACAATACAAACATATTCATGGAAATATTTTTTCCTGCCTTCATGTCAGCCATGTACTGGATTTAAAGCTGCAATTTCCCTTGTTTTCTGATACTATCCAACCTCTGTTAAACTTTTGGCTATTCTACATGATCCTCTAACTATGGCTTGGAAGGGCCCCACTACCATTTGTAGAAAACATGTCCTCCTGACAGACCCTTTCTCTGGTGAGTAGCACATGAAACAGTAGAAGCAAGCTATCTCAATGAGGAACTTTCTTTGAGTAAAAAGAACAGTTTTATTCTTCCTCAAGGAAAAAACCAGTCCAGCTGCCTTTTGAAAAAAGCACCTTTGAGACAACTATGACCTGAATGACCAAGAATCTCCACAGACATTTAGAAGCAAGCTAAATCCATCCATATTTAAACTAGCATTTTCCATTTTCTCCTGACAAATGATTCATTCATAATCTTGATGCTGATGCAGCAGGGATTAGCATCTGCTTAACTTGTAGTTAGCTTCTTGAGCTACTGAGGGCACACATCCTCCTCTAAGGGTCACCATGTACTGCCTTACATGACCATTTGGGTTTGGCAGGAATAAAAAAAATGAATACCTGGTTTCTACAGATGCATCTGTCCATGTAGTATCTTATTCTCATTTACAAAGTGCTGTTCGGGCAATGGAAATATTCCTTATGTACAATAATTCTAGAAAACTACTAGACCTATTATTAAAGATGTGTTCAGTAGAGTTTCAAAAGACCAAAGAACTGTCTTTTTTTGAAGTGGAGGGGGAGGGTAGATCTTTTTAAAGCTGGGAAAGATATGTATTGCTGGTTCTATTTCAAATGAGCACATTCAATGCTTTCTGCTGCTTCTTCAGACAAGTGGTTTTGCATGGTTGTGCTTTTTCACTCTTTAGGGTGAGTGATTGGTGATGATTTTTCCCAACAGCTGCTAACAATATGTGAAAGGATGCAAAGACAAAGAAATCTACCAATTGCTTCCCTGAAACTGTCTTGCAGTAAGCTATAAGGACCAGATCACTCACAAACTCATTGCTGTAACAGATTAAAACACCAATATGTGGGATAACATAACTTATTTCAGCTTTTTTTTTTCCTTCTAACTGAAACACTGAAGAAATCCTTCTTAACATAACATGCAAAATAGCCCTTAGTCACCTTTGAGGAAAGTTAGCTGACTGCCTACTGCAATTTAGCAGTTTGAATCTCACCAGGCTCAAGGTTGACTCAGCCTTTCATCCTTCTGAGATCTATAAAATGAGGGACCAGATTGTTGGGGGCAATATGCTGATTCTATAAACTGCTGAGAAAGGGATGTAAAGCACCATGAAGTGGTATATAAGTCTAAGTGCTATTGCTGTTAAACAAAGAAAACATAGGTGGACAACAAATTTCATGCCCGAATAGTTCTCTATTAGTTCAAAAATAGAGCTAGCATATACAGTAAAGTGAAAAAAGCCATTACATTCTCAAAACCAGTTGTGATCTGTTCCAGAGTTAAGCATTTACCTCCAGCAAGAATAGCAAAGATGTTCAAAGACAAATTGGTGAAGTGTTGGAAATGTCATTAGACGCCTGGATCTTATTATCATATGTGGTAGACATGTATTGATGCTACTGTAAAAGATATTGGACTAGAATACACACGTGGTTGGAAAAAATGATAAAACAACATATAGATTTAAAACCAGAGGTATTTTTATTGGGAATTTTGCCTGAAAGTTACAATAGAGATGTTCTGTCCGGAAAAACGCGAGGTAGACTGGGTTCCAACAACAAAGTCTTTATTCAGTTAAGCAAACAGTAATGGAACAGTTTGGCTGAAGCCGCAGCAGCCTTTTAACAGGCTTGCCTGCTAGCTGTAGCCAATGGCAGCTATTTGACTTTTGCCGCCTTTCAGCAGTTCTTTTGATTAGTTCTAATGAACCATGCAATACTGTTCTTCCTAACCAATCAGAATGCATTGTTTCGGAGTATACATTCTATACAGAACACCCCCTCCCCCTTAGTTTACTGCTACGTGGGTGAACGTTTAGTCCGCGCAGATAGGTGGGGCTTTTTTTCTGACTCTACTTGACTTGCGCGGTTCATTTTCGCTGGACGACGCTTCGAGCGGTTTGGATGGGATCCGCTGCTCTCCCGTCTCTTTCCATGGAACCATCTGTAGGTGAGGTCACGGCCTCAAGGTTGCTACTGCTTGAGTTGCTCCAGGGGTGGTCGCAGGTGGCTTCCCTGGGGTCGCGTTCCCTCCTGGCTTTCCGGGCAGGTCGAGCTGGCTTTACTGGCCCCTTTCAGGACAGGTTCCTCTTCATGTGGGATTATTTCTGCCAGTTCATCTAACCGTAAGTGTTCTTTTTTGCTCTTTTTGATTGGTTAGATGTTCTGGGTTTATTTTTAACAGTTCTTTATTCCCTTCACGTATTATTTTCTTGTATTTCCCCCCCCCCTTTGGATTTGTATCAATCGGTTTTTATTGTTTGAGGTTTCGCGGTCATATTTCGCTCAACATTTCAGGAACAAAGCTGGTCTATTGCCGCTTCCATTCCCTGCCATCGTCTACAGTTAGACGGTAGGACCGGGGGCCTGTTATTTGTGTGATTGTGGCTGGAAGCCAGAGAGGGTCCCCAGTAAAATTTTTTTGCGTAGACTGGGCTTGCCGATTTCAAACATGCGGAAACGACTGGAGAGTCGGCGGGTTTTCTTCAAAGGTGTAAGTTTGGATGTAACCTATCCAAATGTGATCTAAGTTTCCTCCCGATTAACAATTCTTTCCGGGCTTTTGTTAGTTATCAGTACTGGGGGTGATATGTTGGAGGGTGAGTAAAATGGTTCAATTATCCTGGACACCCCTGGGTCCATTTTTCCACCCTCCCTTGGGTAAAACCTGACCATTCTCTCAGCCCTACCATTTTCCACCGGGTGGGCTGGCGCCGGTAAGTGCATGGTGTATGCCTAAAGAGGCCCAGGTACTGTTCAAATTGTATAGCGGTTAGTTTGTGACCCATTGTCAGACACTAGGGATGTCCAGCAGCCCATGGGTTGCGAATAGTTTGTTTAGTTGCTTGATAACAGCGTCGGTTTGTTGTAGATGACATTACTTGCGACTTCCAACCCATTTGAGTATGCATCTACAAAACAATAAAAAATGTATGCCCGCTTAGTAGGACCCCAAAGTCAAACAATGGATTCAAGGCCAGGGACGTCGTGGGGTCTCCACCAGTCCCTTATAGGTGGCTTGTGGTGGTGATGGCCTGGTTTTCTGGCATTTATTGTATGTAAGCAACCCAGTATTCAATATCTCTGTCTAAACCAGGCCACCAGACATAGCTCCTAGCCAGGCTTTTCATTTTCATGATGCCTGGGTGGCCTTCATGAAGCATACCCAGCACTTTAGTTTGTAATCTGGAGGGAATTACCACCCTATCACCCCACAATAAACCCCCTTTTGTATTGACCAGCTCAGTCTGTCTGGTCTGGAAAGGTTTAAGTTTTCAGTTTTTTAGTTTTCCGGCCAGCCTTTTACCTACCAAGTTAAAATGCGGGCAGTCACTGGGTCTTTAGCGGTGGTCTGGCGACATCATTTGCAGATATTGGTATAGTCGGGGGCAGGCTTCTATTTGTTAGGTGGTAATCTGTTGGCACCGGGTCATCCCTCTGTCATTGGTAGCGTGTTCGACTTCAATGCGTCTGCATGGGACATCTGTTTTCCGCGATGTATTAACTGTGTAGGAGTACTCAGATAGGAATTCTGACCATCGGGTCATTCGGGGAGATAAAATGTTCGGTGTGGGTTTGTTTCCACCAACAATTCCTAGTAGTGGCTTATGATCAGTCACAATGGAAAATGTTTCTCCCATAGAGGTACTCATGAAAATGCTTAACTCCGGCGACAATTGCCAGGGCTTCTCTGTCTAGTTGACTATAGTTGTGTGTCCGCTTTAGAGAGTGTTTTTCAGTAAAAGCGATGGGTTGCCTCTCTCCCGTCAGGCAGTTGGTGCGCTCAGGATGGACCGACTCCAAACGGTGAGGCGTCACAGGTGACCGTCAATGGGAGTGTGTTATTAAACTGAATAAGAACGGTGTCTGAGATTAACAGATTTTTTATGCCTTGGACTGCTTTTGTTCTCTGTGCCCCCAAGTCCAACTAGTTTTCTTAATCCAATAAATGATGTAACAGTTCTGCTATCGTGCTTTGTGGAGGAGGAAATACGTTATAGAATTTATTAGATCCAAAAATGCTTGCAAACTCCATTTTGTTTTTTGGCTGTGGTGCGTCTCTAATAGCCTTGACTTTTTTTCTGTAGGGTGTATACCCTCTCCGTCAATTAAATAACCCAAAATTTGACTGCGATCAGTCATTAAGCAGCATTTTTTTTTTTGACTTTCAGGCCGGATTCTCCTAAATTTTGTTAGCACCTCTTTCAGTCTTGTCTCTAATTGGGTCATGTTTTTTAGCCAAATACGGACGTCATCAAAAATATGGAACAACCCCTTTAATTCCATTTAATAGGCGTTCCATAAGGCTTGGAAAACGCCTGGGGCAACGCTCACTCAAATTGAAATCTGTTACATTTGAATGCCCCCTCTGTGAGTTACTATTGTCTGTGCCTCGCCGTTATTGGGTCTACTGGAAGCTGTTTGATATGCTGAGCTAAATTCAAGCTTGGCAAAAAATTTTCCCTCCCCTAGTGAGTGCAGTAAATGTTTGCACGATTGGCACAGGGTATGTGGCTGTTCTGCATCAATACATGGTTCAGGCGTAGCCTTGTAGTCTCCGCAGAATGCGTACCGACCATCAGGTTTAACAGGTGTTTACTATTGGTGTTCTCCATCCAACATGGTCAATTGGTTCTATGACTCCTTGCTTCATTTAGTTTATTTAACTGTTCATCTATTTTGGCCTTTAATCAAGGGGACTCGTCTGGCTTTTAATCTTCTAGGTGCTACCTGAGGTCTAAACTAAAGGAAATTGGGGTCCCCGCCGTACCTGCCCTAAGGTGCCGGTCGAAGACGTCCTGGAACTCGTGTATCAGGCTCTCTTCCAGTCGGTTGCGGCTACTCAGGCTCACCCCGGTCATTCCGATGCCCAATGGTGCGAACCATTCGATGCCAGGAGGCTGGGGGGTCCCGGTCGACTATTGTTAGAGGCAGAACTTCAGCGTGCTGCTTGTATTGACTGCTCGGAAATGTCCTAGACCTACCACAGGGATTCAGTTTCCTTGGTAGTCTTTTAAAATTAATTTTTGTTTCTGGAGTTCTTTTTAATTTGATGTTTGGAACCAAGACACCATTGACAGAGGATCCTGAGTCGACTTTCCATCTCGCAGGGGCTTCCTTCAACTTTTACAACAACTTTCTGACCTTTCCTCCCGCTTTCGTCTGGGCACTTCCAATAGTGACAGTTTGATGGGTCTTTTCTCAGTTGCACGGTTCATTTGTTGCGCTCCCATTTCTTTTCGGCTTGCTTTGATTCACTGGTAGTGGGGAGTTACTGCATCTGATTTGGGCTGTTATTTTTCGATTCCTACAGACTTTTTCGATGTGTCCCCTCTTCTTGCAAGCTCAGCAGATGGCATCAAGGAATCTGCAATCGGCTCGAAGGTGGTTTCCCCTGCAGCCAGCGCATTCCTGCAATTTCTTTTCCATGCCTTTTTTTTGTTGGCGTCAGGCGGTGGAATCTCATCGTCCTCATCTTCCGTTTCTGATGAACTGTCGAATTCTTCGTGGAAGTTGTGGTGGAGCTTGCTTCTTTCCTCTGGACAGGGTCACTGCATCATTATTTGAGTTCATTTGCTTCATAGTGGCTGCTGATTTTTCGCGGCTTCTGCTGCTGTGGCTTCTGCCGATCGCTTCAGCCACTGTGATATTGGGTTTATTTAGAGTATTTTACTTTGTAAGTTAGAGTCTCTCAAACCTAGGACAACTCGATCTGCGCATGGCTATCCAAGTTCAGGAACTCGCAAGCTCCCCCCAGTTGTTGGAGAGCTGCCACGAAGTCAGCGATGGTCTCGCCTTCCTTCTGATCCCTTTTGTAGAATTTGTGCGTTTGATGAAGATTTGACACTACCGGTGCATAGTGGGCCTTTAACATTCGGTGAAGCTCAGACCAGGTCATTTGTTTCATGTCTCTGGCTTCGCCAATATCCTTTGGCCATTTTGAATACAGTTGGTCACAATGCATTAGGAATACAGCCCTCTTCCGCTGGTCTGAGATCTCTTCCATCTCGTTGCTCTCTAAAAACATCAGGAAACGGTCCCTACGTATGATTCCCGATCCTCTTCGTTGGGATTGAAGGGTGCGGCGGCGCGTTACTTCCCAGCCATCATCTTTCAGTCTGGAATTCTTTCTGCCGCATGCTTGGTCTTGCGTTTAGGACGATCCACCTTCATCACCAGTGTTCTGTCTAAGAAAAAACGTGAGGTAGACCGGGTTCCAACAACAAAGTCTTTATTCAGTAAGCAAACAGTAATCGAACAGTTTGGCTTGAAGCCTGAAGCCGCAGCAGCCTTTTTATACAGGCTTGCCTGCCAGCTTGTAGCCAATGGCAGCTATTTGACTTTGCCGCCTGTCAGTGGCTCTTTTGGATTGGTTCCTAATGAACCAATCCAATACTGTTCTTCCTAACCAATCAGAATGAATTGTTTGGAGTATACCATTCTGTACAGAACAAGAGAGATAACATATTTGATTATCAATGTATTAACAGCAGCCAGAATTGCATTTGTGCAAAATTGGAAAAATGAGAAAATTCTGACAGAGGAGGAAACAATTAATAATGGAATGTGCGGAAATGAATAGATTAACAATGGCAATTAAAGAACAAGAAGAAAAAGAGTATTTTAACATTTGGAATTATTTTATGAATGCTAGACAGAAAAATAAGAAATTGAAACATGTGATAATAGCAATAACATATTATATGTGATTGACCTGGAATGAATAAGAGAAGGAATGTAATTTTGTAAGGATGGAATATATTTATGAAATATAATAAGTATAATATCGATAACATAATTAGATCATATGATATGGAACATTGATTAGAATGGTTATCAATGTAATTAAATAAGAAATTTATCATTTCTTATATCCTTATGTTCACATGATATATGTACCCAACCGACACACTATAGAGCTAGAAGATGGTTTTGTTTTTGTTTGTAAAAAAAATTCTATAACTAAAAAAAATATAGCAACTAGTGCAGGGGTAGGATTCAATTTTTTTAACAACCGGTTATGTGGGTATGGCTTAGGTGGTGGGTGTGGCTTGGTGGTCATGTGACTGGGTGGAGGGGGCTTGGTGGTCATGTTATTGGCTGGGCATGGCCAACTCAATATCACTCACATCGAGGCACGCATCTCCTCGCCTGGNCTCTCATGACTGTGGGGATGCTGCAACAGTTGTAAGTTATAAGTCACTTTTTTCAGTGCCATTGTAACTTTGAATGGTCATTCCACACAAGCAAAGGAGGGGGAAAAAACTCCAGAGAAGTTCCTGAGACAGAAAGTCTAGTCCTGCCAAGAATATAAGAAGGGTTAAAGGGAGAGGCAGTTTGTTAGCAACACCAGAATGTTTCCTTCCTGCCTTCCTTACAGGTTTAGGCCAGTAATTTCTTTGAACAACCGGTTCTCTGAACTGCTTAGAATGTTAACAACCGGTTCTGTCGAATAGGTGCGAACTGGTAGAATCCCACTCTTGAACTAGCGTATATCGTAAAGAAGTGAAAAATGCCATTACATTCTCAAAACCAGTTATGATCTGTTCTAGTTAAGCCCTGATCACATCATATACTTCTCCTGGTAAGTTCTACATATATAAATGCCATTTTGGTTATTTGAAAACTGCTTTAGCAACATTAGTTGAAGTCCATAAGTGACAGAAGAGCCAAATTTCCCTTCCCGTCCTCGTGTATCAAACAACCAGTCAATAGCTTATAAAAATGAGTTAAAAGGCCTTTCACAAGCAAATTTAGAGTATTTGTAGCATGGATTATAGTAGTCTGTCATGATTCATGATCTGAAGCAACAGGAGATTGTTTTTACTGTCTTCTATTGTGCACTTGGGAAGGGATGTTGGTTTCTGCAGGCCAAGATTCAAATACCCTCCTCTGTATTTGTATCTGCTGAATCGAACTGATGGCAAACAGCACTCCTTACTAGCACTGATGATGTTACCTAGTTAAGGCACTGAAGCATCTGCAAGAAAATAAACAAGCTCAGAGAGCACCAAGGACCCCAAGGATCGAATTAGATTCCCAGTGTTTTCTTTTGGATACAGAAAAAGCACAGAAGTGATTTGTACACATTGCAAACCATGTTTGACTGGGAATAGAAAGAACATTTTACAGGCAATGAGGATTTAACGTGCAAGAAAAATGTCTGTAACCCTGACCTGGAGAGTTACATTTCCTTTTATATGGTACCCCCAAATCTAAGAATCAGTGGTGTATCAGTACTGACTGAAGGTGGCATGTACACGTGGAAATGCTGTCAGACATTCTTTACTTCTTCCTCCGTAAGATCCAAACCATAGGATCTCCTGCCATAGGCAAGGGGGTTAGACTAGAAGTCCTCCAAGGTACCTTCCAACCTTATTATACAATGTTCCACTGACTGGCATCACAGATTAGTTCAACAGCCAGCCTTCGAAAGCTGAGAGGCAGATCGGAGAGCGCCTAAAGCAGGCAAGGGAGGAGGAGTTTTCGCCTGGCAACCTTCCTGCAAACCGATATAAGAGAATCCTCGCTGGTGATGGGCCGAACACTTCTGGCCCTTCTCTGCCTTTCTGCAGGCCGAGCTACTCTCGGTCTGCAAGAGCGCGAAAAGTCCCGCCTTCTCGAAAAACGCTTCTGACGCGCGGAACAGCAAACCGGATTGAGGTGGATTTGGGAGAGACCGGTTTACTGCGGCTGAGGAGTGTCTCTCGGCCGCTTCCAGATAGGCTGCCCGGGAACAGCTGAGAGGCTGGGAACTCCATTGGCAGAAAATTCAGTGAGTCAGCACTGAGTCACTTTTCCCTACGTGACAGCGGAAAGCACACGGCCGCGTTTTAATGGGCTTGCGCAGCTTTCGAAGGCGGGGCTTCCGAAGCGGCGACAGGCGCGAGGCCAATGGAATGGTCGGGAATGCGAAAGCGCGCGGGGGAGGCGGGGGGAGGGGGCGAAGGAGGAGCGAGCGGCCGATCGGGGCTTCCACGTGGATCTCGGCCATCCGGAGGAAGTTGGCTGCCGTCCCCCATAGCAATCGCGCGCGAGGTTCCCTTCGTCGCTTTTCATTTCCGAATGAAATGGCGGAAAAGGGGCTTCGGAACTCGGAGGCAGGCAATGGCAGGCGGTCGCCATTGGATGTTTAGCTCAGTTTGTTTCAGTGGGTGGGGGAGAGCTTGGAGTTGCGGTGTGGTTTGCAACGTCAAGAGTGTGGAGAGAGATGAAAACCGGCAGCGCCAATACCAAAGCAGGCTTCCAACGACGACTTGCTCACCAACTCACACACGTGTACAACACATCTTTTGCTCACTTCCTGTCGTTCCCCCAACGCTGGCCGTTTATACCACCACCAGTCCCCCTGCATTCACACGCCACAATATAGCCTGACCCTGAATTGAATGAAGCTCAACTGAAGGCAAAGCTACTACTCGACTGGATTGTAATATTTCGTGTAGATTTTGTAAAACGTTAGTTCTCACCATCAGATTACAAGCGAATTCATAAATTCTTACAAACCGGGTTTGCTTCTGAATAAGTTGTAGGGTTTTTATTGGCTCTTGTACATTTAATTTTTTTTAAAAGCATTTCAATCTTTCCCCTTTTTCGTCGTCTTTTCTTACAGCATTGGCTTTATGCATGTGGCAGCTCTTCAATTGACCTATCTACCTGGTTATTTTCTTATGCTGCGATTTGTAATGATAGTGTGATGTTTTAAAAAAATGGTTATTAGCTGGGCTGAGTGGTGTTTTTACACTACAGCTTCCATAAATGTGTGGATAATTTTTTTAAAAAATTATCTAAATCGGTTGGCAAATTGGATGCACACAGATTACAGTACCAAGATAAAAAGCTTTTATGTTGTCTTGACATCAACAGCACTTGCTCCTTGTTAGCTGTAGAAAAATCAGTAATTACTGAAATATATACTTCACTGAAGTGCACTTTCACAAACTCAGGTTCTGCAGACTGATTTTAATTTTGATTTTAAAGAATCCAGTCTTTTAAAGAAGAGGGCAAAAAGAAGAAAATCCTTTGCAGCTGCTATCAGCACTTTGAGTTGAACAAGTAGCTATAGATGTTTATGAGAAGACTTGACTTTGGGACTTTAAATATAAATTGCTTTAAATGTGCCATAAAAAGCCAGCTGACAAATTTTCTTTTAATATTGTGGAGGGTCAATTTTGAAAAAAGAATCCTTAAGTACACACTGAATTAATCTGAAAAAACATTTTCAACCATCACAAAACCAGCACAAAATTTTGAAGAGTGATTTTTTCATGGCAGTGAGATTTTGTCCTTTTCTTCCCAATGTTCTCCCCAGTGTGTTTTCAATAAATAGTTCAGTGAATCACTCGTGTTCTTTTCATTTAATGTTATTTCACTAACAGAACACAAATTATTTCATGTATTTTTTAATTCCTTCCCTTATTTATATACTAAAAAAAAGCACAGTTCTCCATTTATTATTGATTGATTGGATTTCTGGAACCCCTGCCTCTTCATCCTACCTCTTCAATCCTTAGTGATTTCCTGTATTTGCTAGCAAAGTCAGTATGTTACTTTCTTACAGTCCAAAAGCTATGAAGTTCTGGAGGAAAAGAGAGGACTAGATTCTGTTGTAAATTTAGAGATACCTCAAATATATTGTATTTCTTTGGGGGACATTGTGTTCATAATGGCAACTTAGACAGATGCACAAGAAACATTTATGATCACCTGGGGGAAAAATGGAAAAATGAAAACTAGGGTGCTCACCAAAGAGAAGAAGTACAATTTTAAAAAGTCGTTATGGTGGCTATGACCATACGGTTAAAGCCCATCCCCACTTTTTATGTGCATTATACACAGGACGCATATGAAAAAGAAGCAGGGCTTCAGATGAAAAATCATGGCCACTGTCTTGATTGCTTTGATCCTCTACTCTCTGATGTCCCTGGTGTGAGCTATCCTCACAAAGACAGCAACTGTTTAAAAACAATTCTGGAAGGGAGCCCTATTGGTGCAGTTGTTAGAATGCAGACAAACTGCCCATAGCCCAAAGTTCGATCCTGAGTGGCTCAAGGTTGACTCCAACTTCCATCCTTCTGAGGTTGGTAAAATGAGAACCCAGATTGTTGGAGGCAATATGCTGACATTTATAAACTGCTCAGACAGTGCTGCAAAGTAGTGGTCGCCAACTGATGGGCTGCGGCCCACTGGTGGCCTGCGAGAAAATTTTGGTGGTTCACAGAAAAATGTCACCCACAAAGCACTCCCAAAAGCAATCGTTCCTTTCGTGGGAACACAAGGCTTGCGTTGCTTGCATTGCAAACAACACATAGTGATGGGAGGGGGAAAGGGCAGAAGGGAGAGACTTGCCCCAAGCACTTTGCCTGGCCACCTGGTGCTTCTTTCCGCTTCTTCTGTTTTGGCTGCATGCAAGGAAAGCAGCAAAAGTCTTTCACCCAAACTCCACCAGAAGTGAGTCTTTGGGACCCTGAAAGGCATCTTGGTCCAAGAGGCTGTGCTGACAAAGACTCATTTCTGGCGGAGTTTGGGAGAGAGAAAGAAATACTTCTGCTTTCAGCCCTGCCAACTCTCACGGTTCTGCCGTGAGTCTCACGATTTTTTGTCATTTCTCACGGTCTCACGACAAGGCTTCCTCAATCTCACGCGAATTTAAAATGCACTTTTTTTTTTTTTCAAAATTTGGGGTCGGCTATATGCGAGATCAGCTTATATGCGAGTATATACAGTAATCGTTTTTCTTCGTGTCTGTCCGTCATTTTGAAAGGGAATAGGCCCTGGGGAACGAGGCTAGTTTCCCAGTAGTCTTTGTAAGTTCAGCGCGGGAAGCAATTGCAATCGTATAAACATGGCGAAAAGAGGTGGTGATTTTTCAATAGAAGAAAGAAAGCTGCATCTTCTTACAACAGGGAACACAAAATAAAACATTTAAATAAACTGTTAATGACTTTCCTTGATGGAAAAGGGGTTTGTTTAATCTTGATCGGGAAAAAAATAGAATCTCACTATTTTTTATAGAATCTCAGATTTTTTTTCATGGGTCTCCAGATTTTCCTTTATCAGGGGTTGGCAGGTCTGTGCTTTCCTTGTATGAAGCCAAAAGTCAGTCAGTCTCTCTCTCTCTCTCTCTCTCTCTCTCTCCCCCCCCCCTCTCTCCACCTGAGAATGTGCAGATGGTAAAGAATGATAGATGGGTAGGAAAATGGGGTGGGGGATTTTCCTGCAGACCAGAAGCCAGCAAGGAAATGGCAGAAAAGAAAAAGGGAGGAGAAAGTACACCAAAGTGGGGGGGATGACTCTTCAAGGAAGAAGGCAAGCCCAGAGAGGCAGAAAGATTAGCCCAAGCCCAGCTCTTACTTGCAGCTGTCCATGAGGGGTGAGGCAAGGTAATAAGGAAAAGCAACCGTGAAAAGTACCTGAGCAGTGCATCACAGCTGCTGGATAGGTGGGCAAAGTCTCACCTGCTGCCACTCTACGTCTTTTTCACTTTTGCTTCCAAAGAGTGTTGCTGCCATTGAGCAGCCTAGCACTTGCTCCATCACTGCGCCTGGATTTATTTGGTCTCACTGCTGTCCGAGAGTCGGAGCCACCCAACCTCCACTTACCCCACTGCCAATACACAACATACACACACACACACACACACACATGCACGCTCTGCCTCTCGGCCCAAGCTAGGGACCCTCTCCAAATGCCCCCCTCTGCATTGACAAGGCATGTCTGGTTTGCCTGGAGAAACCGTGGCTTTTCCCTCCCTTTTTCTTTCTCTGCTCTGCTCCCAGCCCCACCCTATGGAAGGACTCTCACAGCCATGGAATGGACCAGTGGCCTCTGCAACATGATTGGCCATTGGCCAAGTGGGGAGAGGTTCAATGACCCAGGCAGGTTTTTCAGGGTTTCACTTTCCAGTTCTCTGTCTGGAGGGAACTCAGGCGCAGCTTCTGTGGCAAGTCTGGCAGATGTATGTATGCCGAGGAATGTCCTTCTCTTGCCTAAATCTGAAAAAGGGGTTCCGAGCTGTTTAAGTGAAGTTCAGAAGTCTGACTACATCGACCAACATCCAGACCAGGGGCCTCCAACCTTGGCAACTTTAAGCCTGGTGAACTTCAACTCTCGGAATTCCCCAGCCAGCTTTATTAGTGGTCCACGGGATTTAAAATTATGAATTTGGTGGTCACTGAGATCCAAAAGTTTGGCGACCCCTGCTGTAAAGCACTATGGAGTGGTATATAAGTGCTATTGCTATTGGTAATTGACCATAGAAATGGCAATTGTGGGGATAAAGTGGGAAAATTATGACCCATGTAATAGATGTTATAACACAAATGCCGGTTATATACGTATGCATCATGTATCCTGATTCCTGAATGTAATCACATTTCAATGATGACATCATCGTAGAAATGTTATTTCAGGGCTATCAAACACCTGGTCCGTGAGTTGGATGTGTCATGCTCTGGCCATGCCTTCCCCCAGTTTAACAAAGGGGAAAAAAGTCCCAATATGTCAAGCGATGCCACCATGATGACATAAGTTTGACACCCCTGTGTTATAGTCATTATAGTCCAGTATTCTAGGGATGTTGCTAAATCCTAGATTTCAGTCTAACCTGCAGTTGTGTTTTAGTGCAAAACAAATCAAGTAAAGAAAGATACAAGTATTGTGGAAATGGGAAGCAAGGTTCAAAATGTTATTACTGTTAGTATACGTGCAAATAGGAAAATGTAAGCAAGACCCAACAGTTACATTGGAGAGTGAGAACTGGTAGAAGAGACAGCAAAAAGAAAGTTAGGTGGAACAAATCTTTTAATTATGCCTGAAGAATACTGAAAATACTGAATTTCTTAGATTGTACAATATATTTCTAGACTGTAAAATATACAGTCTAAGAAATGGCCATCTGCATCCAAGAAGACCCAGGATCAGAGGTGGTATTCAGCAGGTTCTGATCAGTTCTGGGAACTGGTCGCGGAAATTTTGAGTAGTTCGGAGAACCGGCAAATAACACCTCTGACTGGAATTTTTCCAGTATCTGCCATGCCCACCAAGCCACACCCACAGAACTGGTAGTAAAAAAAATTGAACCCCACCACTGCCCAGTATGGTTCTCTAGAGGATTCCAGCAAGCTTTAAAAGTTAGAAAACTTCTGTCGTTTCTTGAAAGTATCCTAATGAGAAAAACAAAATAGAGCACAGACTGGCAGAAAAAGTGATGATAGTAGGGAATGTCAAAAAAAAAGAAAAGAAGGAGAAGGAGAAGAAGAAGAAGAAGAAGAAGAAGAAGAAGAAGAAGAAGAAGAAGAAGAAGAAGAAGAAGAAGAAGAAGTAGTTAGAATTTGGGGAGCATATGATAAAAATATATAAGTTTAAAATAGAAAACCAATTTGGGAAGGGATTAAGCCATCATACAACAAAGACCTTTTCCATTGCTGAAGTATTCTCACCCACCCTTGAATGGGCAGAAACTATATCAGGGGGACATTTGCTGTTCCACTCTGATCCCTATTTTGCCTCTGCTTGCAGTCACTCCAGTTATCTGACTTGCTTCCATGGTAATGGCTGACAAACCCTCTGTGAATTAACCTATACAAATCAGCTCACAATTGTGTTCTTTTGGACAGAGTATATAGTGTTGAAACACTGGCCTCAAATGAATTTGTGTACATATTAATCAGATGTTTCAGAAAAATTGTTTGAGAAAAACTGTTCCAAAGTATGTGTTGTTTTACTTGCAAATACAACATTTTGAAAGGCAAGGGACAACTTTAGCAGGAGTGGCCAGGATCCCACATGGGATTGCCCTTGAAGACTCCCAAAGCTTCACTGGTAGAGAATGCTGCTGCTGCCTTCTGCTAAAGATTGCTTGTAAGAAGAAATCATGTAATCTGTTAGTTCCAGACTCACATTTAAAACTATTATTAAACAGGAAAAAGTTTCATTAGAATAGTAAAAATCTCCGTATGTTCTTAGTTCAATATCCAACATTGGTTTTATATGTTCCAAAAACATACATTTGTTCTAATGTATAAATCAACATCTAGACTTACTTAAGGACAAATTGTTTCAGCATAGCTAAATTCAAGACACAAGAAACAACAGCAAAAATCAAGCCAGCTGGTTAAAAACATGCACATTAGAAAATTGAGAACTATTTGTCTGTCAGTGGGAACCTCCACCCTTCTCTCCCTTTGGAGATCAAGTTCTTGGTTCCCAGAACTTGAGCCTTTATTCAATGTGTAAGATGAAATACATTTTTTTGTCCTGAATTCAAAGAAAGCAAGGAAAAGCAATTTATGAAATTTAACTTGGCTGAAACAGTTCTGCATTATTGGCTTCCCCTCTTAGCCTTTAGAGATTTCCTAACTTCTGAAGACGTCATTAGTATGAGAAAGTTGACATTTAACTGAGACAGAGGAACGGGAAACTGTTAACCATTTCATGACAAGAATGTTTGAAGAA
Organism: Laticauda laticaudata; assembly: GCA_004320025.1. Lineage (NCBI taxonomy): Eukaryota > Metazoa > Chordata > Lepidosauria > Squamata > Elapidae > Laticauda > Laticauda laticaudata. The sequence continues at coordinate 22,768 of BHFT01032093.1, forward strand.
ATGTTTGTTGCTATCATGTTATATATAGAACATTAAGTGAGGGTTTTCTTAAGTTTGTTTCACAGTCCTGTGGATTATATACAGCTTGATATAATGCCTATTTACTCAGAATAAAGGGTAGCAGTACATAGGGTACTGACTACCCTTAATTTTAAAAGGAAAATAAGAATGCTTTAGAATTCCAATAAGAATTTGCAGTGTATATGGCTTGTAGCTTGTACAAATATATCCAAGCTATGTTTGCCTCGAGATATCAAAGAGATGTTCCTTCATAATAGACTAACAGAATGCAGTTTTGGGAACATCGTTAAAAAGAAAGAAGCTAACAGAATAGAGAATGAAGTGACTTTGAAGGTAATCTAATGTGATCCAAGCTGAAGCAGGAAATTATAACTATAGAACTATGGTAGGTTCTCTCTGCTTCAGATCTTCAAACAAAGGGAAATTCTCCACTATTCAAGTTGATCTCTTAGAAAATAAATAAATAAATGAATGAATGAATAAAAAAATAAGTTAATAAGTAAGTAAGTAAATCTAAATAGAATAGAATAGAATAGGAATAGAATAGAATTCTTTATTGGCCAAGTGTGGATGGACAAACAAGGAATTTGTCTTTGTGCAAATACTTTCAGTATACATAAAAGAAAAGTTACATTCATCAAGAATCATAAGGTACAACACTTAATGACTCGTCATAGGGTACAATAAATAATTAAATTGTACTAGGAAACAGTCAATATAAATCATGAGGGTATAAGCGATAAAGTTACAGTCATACAGTCACAAGTGGGACGTGATAAGGAGTGATGAGAAGATTAACAGTAATAGTAGTGCAGACTTTGTAATAGTTGAACAGTGCTGAAGGAATTATATTGTTCAGCAGAGTGATGGCTTTAAGGGGAAAAATGTTCTTGTGTCTAGTTCTGTGTGCAATGCTCTATAGTGTCGTTTTGAGGGAAGGAGTTGAAACAGTTTATGTCCAGTATGTGAGGGGTCTTTAAATATTTTCATAGCCCTCTTTTTGAGTCGTGAAGTATACATGTCCTTGACTGAAGGCAGGTTGGTAGTAATTATTTTTTCTGCAGTATAGAAATAAATGTATAGAAATATTGGAATCCTTGGGTCATGTGAGTTGACATTTTTTTCTATGAGTTTTTTGTTGTTGTTTACAACTGGATATCTTCCCTAAGTATTTCACTGTTTTCTGATCACTTTCCCCCCTCTTCATAGGAGGATTTTAGTCTACACAGTGCTGGGATTTAAATAATTTAACAACCAGTTCTCTGCCTTAATGATTTCTTCCAACAACCAGTTCACCAAACTGCTGAGAAAGTTAACAACTGGTTCTTCCGAAATGATGTGAACTGACTGAATCCCACCACTGGGTCTACAGGGCAACTTACAAATATATTCTTCCCAGTTTTTTGAAGTACAGCCTTTTTCTTATAAAGAGGTTCTCATCTTTGAAAATCATTCCATTATCAAAGTCTCCAGAGAATAGTGAGCTAAATGAGGAAGGTATTTCTTTAAATGCTTTACAAGTGGTTTGGTAGGGCTAAGAGAGATTAACTAATCCAAGTGAATTCAATGAACTTCCGTGGTAATACATGGACTTAAGCTCAGATCTAGTTCTCCTAGTTCATTCTATGCAGGTTTGAATATAACCTACCCAAATATTAATATTAAGTCCACTAAATTAGTGGCATATTGTGAAAGTAAATATTCTATTTGTTGAGGGAAAAAACCCTAGTCCCTCTTTAATTATTATAAATATTAGATTGGCAATGGAGACTGAGGTTCCCATGTCACTGGACTGAAAGCCTAGTTGATTGATCACGATTAGACCTCTTTTTCCTTTAATTAATCTGTGAAACTCTCATTTCTCACCTTTCCAGTTTTAATTAGGATTTGTCTCATTCAGGATATTCTTCAACTACTAACTAAACATTTTGTAATGCAGGATGAGGCATCATGGTTCTTAGGCCTATTCAATTATGAAGCAGTCCTGGAACTGCCTTAAAAATGTAAACCTACCAAAGGTAGCTAAAAGTAGTAGCACCAGTTATATTATGAATGTAATCCACAAGTATCCAAGAATAGGAACATGCTTTTTTCAATTCATATGCTACAAATATGTGTATGTATGTATATATATGAATGAATTACTAAATTTAAATGGAATTATTTTCATAATAGCAAGAAAGTCTGGCTGAAAGTCTAGCTATTTTATCTACTCCAAAATGTACTGTCTAGTTGTTTTAAAACTTTTCCCCCCTCTTGATTGTTGTTTGGTTTAATTTTTCCAGACATATTTTTAAGGCAGATAACATGTCATTCTGATGCCACTCTTTCTGTGCCTTTATTTACATTGGCAAACATCTCAGCCTATATAAACGACATAACCTGTTTAACCACTTCCTCTTTGTAAATTTCTGTTCTCCTAGCTTCTATGTGTTAAGCAAAAACAAGGTCTTTTTTTACAGAGAGAAATAATGCTAAGGGAAGCTTAAGATAGTAAAAGAGATCTTGCCACCGAAGAAATTGTAGTTTAAATATTAAAGTTTTCATGGTTTTAAAAAATGTTTTTAGATCCATTGGTGTTTGTAAACAAGGTTCCCAAATGAATGATGGAGAATATTTTGAGTGCTGATGGCTCAAGCTAATATATTTTAATGAGTGATGAAATAAATAAATTGCCTACATTTAAAAGCTTTTGCAATGTTTTTAATATTCTAATACAATTTAGAAACTGTTTAAGTGTTAATAAGCAAAATGGAAATGTCATGCTTATGAAAGTAAACTATTTGGCTTAGGCTTGGTCTGTGGAAAAATATTCCTGTTTGAAATACACATCTCTCTCCCCCCCCCCTTCCTTCCTCACACACACACACACACAAGCAGAATGTTATGATATGCACAAAGATTTGGCCACAACCGGAAAGAAGACTTTAATATTAGAATGGCAGTGAGTTTTAATGAGTAACTTTTTTTTTCAGCTGCTAGGCACTTTGAGTCAGTTCTTAGTCAAAGCCATGGAAGAAAGTTTTAAGCATTTCATGAATCACCAACACTATTTCCTGAAATTTGTTGCTTTTTTTTAGGTCTCCCTCCCTTGAAAAGAATGCAACGCTCACTGTCTTTTTAGCTGGTGAGTTCTTATACATACAAGAATCCAAATAATTCATTAATTTAATTCTCCATTTGCAGAAACTCCCCATGCATATGATGTCACAGCCAGTAATAGTCAAATTGAATCCACTGGATCATTTTACATAGATATGAAATGAGGCATATTACAAATAGCAAAGTAGTATCTTTATCAATGTGCTGTTTCTTCTGTGACCTCCATGCTCTGGCTGATGATAAAGAGAGATTGCATTGTTTTGAGGAGAGAAACTCAGAACAATTTTGACCTTGGTTTGTAGACCAGACAGTGGGGAAGTGTTGGCACATCTGATTGACTGTATTAATTAACATGGGGTCTGTTATTGAAATTGTAATGAAACAATTGTGCTCACAAACCATGATTTTTAGCAAAGCTTGCATACAATAAATTATATTCCTTTATTTCAAGCCAACAGAAGTTCCACAGAATATTAGGTGCTTTGGGCAAGACACTTTTGCAATATATACTGCACTAATAAGTGGGCTATCATCAGAGTTCACTGAAGTGTGATGCAGTGGCCTTGAGGCAAATTGAAGGACGAATGTAGAAAATTTACATTAGTTCTTACCTTCTCCTAATCAATTGATTATATTAATAGAAGACTTGTTACATATTTATTTACCAAAGTACAAATCTATTTGTAAACTTCTAAATTACCAAATGTTAATTTAGGGTAAATGGTTATCTACATATGTAATGGGAAACCTGTGGCTCTCTGGTGGTTTATGTATTCATTAGATGTTTATCCCACCTTTATTTTTAGTTAATTCAAGGCAATATTTATACTTCATGCTCCTGTCTCTTATTTTCCCCATTATCACCCTGTGAGGTAGGTTGGATTGAGAGAGCAGGGCTGATCCAAAGTCAGTAACCAGCAATCATACTAGAACTCATGATCTCCTGGTTTCTAACCTTAGCCACTACACCAGGGGTGTGAAACTTGCAGCCCATGGGCCGGATGCATCACAACTGACCATGCCTACCCCTATTTTAAAAATGATACATCACGTGATGACAGCATGACGAAGCAAGTTTGACAGCCCTGCACTACACCAAGCTGGTTCTCTGTTGCTGATGACTCCCATCATGACATAAGATGTAATGATGTTACACGTATAAAGATTTTGCACATTTCTAAGGCACTATATTGTTCAAGATTTTATTCAAATACTGTATATCTTGGTGGGGGTTTTTTTGGGGAAAGTGCTAGGTTTTCCTCGCCATTTTTAAACAGGAAATTGTTTGAAAGCTCATTTAGTAATATACTCTGTGGGAAGGAAAAACAAAGGGAAAGAAAATGTTTGTGTTTAAAAACAGAATGAATTAGTTCATAAAATATAAATTTTAATCAAAAAGATGTCAGTGACATGAAACAAAAAGGCCATGTATGACTGAAGCTGCGACCTTCCTCTGCAGTGATTGCATTGATTTCTATGTTCCTCAATGACAGAAGAAAAATAGCATACCCTGACAGCACTTATTAATAGTTTGAGCAAATAATTATAATCCTGGTAGTGTAGGATGTTGAATTAATTAGGGAGAGGCAGTCATATCCTCCAGGCAATGGTCTTAGACCTGGAAAGGTAATTTGCTTATGATTAGGAGACAAGAATAAATATTAAAAATGAGTGAAGTGGCAACATGTTACATGTTTTTTTAAATATATGCATAAGCCGAATAAATGAATGGGAGAGAAATGTCTTCTTTTTCTAAGACTGGAGCAAATTAAATATGAATCATTAGCTGAGTTAACTGTAGTGATGGAAGAGAGGTACAGTGTATATAAAAAGTCTACACATCCATGTTAAGGTGCCTGGTTTGAAATTTTTTAGTGGGGAAAAATAACAAAAATGTATAATAACATGCTTTTATAAGAATTCACATCCTCTTATAAGCAAGGGTGTGGCTGTGTTCAGTATTAATCATATTCAAACTGGTGTTCAATGGTAGTGCACACCTACCATCAATTAAAGTGATTGATCAAGACTATACAAAGTTCAGCTGTTGTAGTGGGATTTTTCTGACATTTACTCAGTTGCCACTTATAATAAAAATCAAGATTTACAAAGAGTTTACAAAGCATCAAAGCAATCTATTGTTGGAATGCTATACCATGGAACCCAGTGAAGGCAGTCATCAACAAGCAGAAAAAATATGGCACAACTTGATATCTGTCACAAATGGATGAAAAAGAAAAAAAAACAAGAAGAAAACTAGTTTGAGAGTATGTATGTTGCCAAAACTACACTGCATTACCAGAAGTACACCATACCCAGTGTATAGAGTATGCTTTGGGACTGCTTTTCTTCAACTGGAACTGGAGCTTTAGTGAATTGGAAGAATTATGAACTGTTCCAAATCTGAGTCAATTTTGGGACAAAACCTTTAAACTCCTGCTAAAATGCTAAAGATGAAGAGGAATTTTACCTTTCAACACAACAAGGGCCCAAAGCATACTGCCAAATCAATGGCTTCACCAGAAGAAGATCAGAGTTTTGGAATAGCCCAACCAGACCCTGAACCTGAATTCATTTTACAATCTGTAAGTTGACCTGACCTGTGCACAGGAAGTGCCCTTGTAATCTGACAGATCTGGGGTACTTTTGCAAGGAAGAGGGGCAGAGATGTCCAAGACAAGATGTGCCATGTTGATAGGCTCCTATCCCTAAAGACTGAATGCTGTCTTCAACAAAACTGGTGCTTCAATAAAGTATCAGTGTAAGGGTCTGCATCTTGACTATGTCATTGTAAGCTTTTTTACCCTGAAATATTTCAGATTGTTACAATTTACTTGTACAGTTTATGTATTAAAGGTGGGGGGGGGGGTATTCTAAAATGATTTATTTTGGTCCGGTTGTCTTTTTACATCTCAAAACCTTGGTACTTTTACATGGATGCGTAGACTTTTTATATGCAATGCTCCTGTGGATGTCCAGATTAGTCTGGATTTCATAGGTTAGTATTTCCAGCCTGTGAGTAATGGTAAGGATCTGGGGAGTTATGTTTCAATAATATGAAGACTTTCCTCTCCTGAATAAAAAGAACCTTTCCTTCACATATACACGGAATTTGCTACTCCAAGTTGGTGGGCACCTATTTAGAGTGACTATAAAATATGTACAAATATTAGATTTGTTCTGTTCCAATGGATAATTTTATTTAATTAATTTTATCTGCACACTGGCCTAATAAGGATTGTAACCATTGCACTGAAATTGGACGATATTTAATCCTTTTTTATTTTTTTTAAAAACACCTTCCCTGTGTGGATAAAGGTTTAAAGCTAAAGGTTTAAAGCCAACTATAATCTTTCATGACAACTATATGAGTCTAGGCTGTTTTGGGCTTATAGTTAATTAAACTAAATGCATTTGTTTACTTCAAACAAGTTTTAATAGGAAGAAATGGACTGGATAGAATATTCAAAAATACTATGGTCACAACCTGAAGCAGAATACTGCACAAAGTTTGACACTCAGAAGAAATTAAAATATTACCGTGTTTCTCCAACAATACAGCCTCCCCCAATAGGAAGTCCCAGCATGTTTTATAGGCATAAAATCAAATTAAGCCCTCCCCCCAAATTAAGGCCTATATTAAACATGTAAAATGGGGGCCACACGCGGCCAGCCAAGGATCCTCCCTGCAACTGGAGCCCTGCGGAGACACTCGGCTTCAGGAGATCCTGTCGCCTCCTTCCCTTTGCCTTCAAAGGCAAAGCCAATTCTTTTAAAAATGATGCCGTACTATCGGTACGACAAAGACTCCCCTGCCCGAGAGGGCAGCCCAACCACACATGAGAAGGCGAATCTCCCAGGACTGCAGCACAGGATTGGCCCACCACAGGAGAAGCGCCCAGCCACCATCCCTGCCTGGTGCTGGGCAGAGCATGAAGAGCTTCGCCTGGGGTGCCCAGCGCAGCTGACAGGCAGGCCCTTCTGCCTGGTGGCGGAGCTCTCGCCAAGGCAGCGAGCATCTCCCCACCCGGCCCTCCACTCATCCTGCCAGGGCTGCACCAGAGCCATGCGGGCTGGGCAGAGCCAGGAAAGCGAGCCGCGGGTGCATGTCCACCTAGCAAGCAAACGAGCTGGGCCGACCCGAGCTTGGCTTCCTTCCCAAGTCCCTCCAGTCCAAACCTGAAGGGGCCACTGGGAGAAGCTGCCTGAGGCAGTGATAGCAGCCACCCATCCACGGATAGGGAGGCGAGGTGACAGCAGTGCTGCTTCCCTGGCCACCGGGTCCTGCGGGGAGAGCCCAAAGCCACCTGTCCTTTCCACCCCTCGCCCAACCTGTCCCCATCCCCATGCATCTCCAAATGCGCTGGCAACTCCAAACACTGCAGTGGCGCAAGTATCAGGCAGAGGCTCTCACTCGGCGGGGCTCAGCTCGGAGGAAGATGCGGCACAGGTCATCACCTTGCCTCCCTGTCTATGGATGGGTGGATGCTATCACTGCCTCAGGTGTCCTCTTCCAGTGGCCCCTTCGGTTTGGGCTGCAAGGACTTGGGAAGGAAGCCAAGCTTGGATTGGCCCGGCTCTTTTGCTTGACAGGTGGACGCGCACCCGCAGCTCGCTTTTCTGGCTCTGCCCAGCCCACATGGCTCTGGCGCGGCCCTGGTGGGATAAGCAGAGGGCCCATCTGGGAGATGCTCACTGCCTTGGTGAGAGCTCTGCCACTGGGCAGGAGGGCACACCTGTCAGTTGCACTGGGCACTCCAGGTGAAGCTCTTCACGCTCTGCCTGGTGCCAGGCAGGGATGGTGGCTGGGTGTTTCTCCCGGGGTGGGCCGATCCTGTACTGGGGCCCTGGGAGATTCGCCTCCCCACGTGGGGTTGGGCTGCCCTCTTGGGCAGAGGAGGCTTTGTTGTACCGGTAGTAGGGTGTCGTTTTTAAAAGAATTGGCTTTCCCTTCGAAGGCTAAGGGAAGGTGGTGATAGGAGTGCCTGAAGCCGAGTGTCTCCATAGGGCTCCAGTTGCAGGGAGGAGCCCTGGCTGGCCGTGCAGGGCTGTGCCAAACACCGCGGCATTGCTCTAAACACCACAGCAGCACGGGGAGAAGGGAAAGCAACGGTGGCAAAAGGTCTCCTGATATGAAGTGCCCCATCAACGCTGAGGTCAACATCCAAGCGGTCGCCGCCCGCCTGCCTGAGGATGCAAGGGGGGGAGAAATTAAGTCACCCCTGAAAAGATGGCCTCGCCATTTTTTCAGGGGTCAAAAAAAAATAAGGCCCGGCCTTATTTTGTGAGAAACACGGTGTTTGTACTGTATTTTTAATTTCATTTTTCAACACAGCACTGTGATCAATAAAAGCATAAAATAAAATTTGCCAATGTATAGAATTATATAAAATCAACATTAATATGCTTCAACACCCTTGGTGCTCTCTGAGCTTCGTAGTTTTCTTGCAGATGTTTTATTACTCAAACTAGGCAACAAACACACTGATGATATTATCTAGCTTGGTTAATGAAATGACTGCAAGAAAACCATCAAGCTCAGAGAGCACCAAAGACCTATCGCTTCAAATATCCTCCTGTATTGAAACCAACATTAAAATGACCTATCAGTTTTTAATTTTATATTATTTGTTTGTCTTGATTTTATTTTAGTTCTACCTGACTCCGGAATGACTCTAGGTGCTCATAATATAATAAATAGAATTTTAAAAAAATAATTAAAAAGGTAACCATTAATAAAAAGCAAACAAAGAAAAGAGCAAGATGGCAAATCTGGCTTGGAAGGACATTTAGGGAGCGGCTTCCTGTGCTTTACCCAAAATCCTGGGGCAGCTGTGTCCACCATTCAGTGATATTTGACTCTTGATCACTGGGGCAGCAGTCAGGTCTTCATGGCCCTCTGCAATATCAGTAGGATGCAGATCACAAAGATCTCAAGGGGGAACCTCATTCCAAAAGGCCAATGCCACAACAGAGAAGCTCTACCTGATAGAGGATACTGTTTAATTGAAATAATCCAGAGCATATTGATTCTGTCATATTGGCAAGGCAGACATCACAGGAAATAATCAGCTTATGTATAAAGGACTTTGTAGGTCATAACCAACAACTCAAATCAAAGTCATGAGCAGACCAGTAACCAGTGTAGCTCATGGAGGAGGGTGTTATATGGACATAGTGAGGCTTGTTCCACTGCATTCCACTGGAATAGTTGAAATTTCCAAGCAGTCTTCAAGGACAAGCCGATGTAGACTTCTTAGTGCATTCATATTGGAGTACATCTGAACTTGCTTCTTGACGTTGTTTAAATGCTTAAATTTGTCAAATTATTTTCAAGGAAATCATTTCTTGCATTATAAATTTTAAGTCACTTCACAAGGCCAAATTTTGGCAATATTGTATTATGAGCACTTTTTAAGGGAAATTTATCAAAATACAGAAGTTAGCTGTATGTGCTTGCTTAAAAAGAAATATGTTACACAAACACACAAAACCAGACACTTTCTATGAAAACAGCTATTCTGCTTTTCTTTCTTCAAGTTGTATGAATCCTTGCTTTGTGTGGTATCTGGATGATGGCTGTGCCCAGCTGGTTTTGCCTCTCCTGGCAGTGAGCAGATAACAAGATGACTCAGAAAAAAAGGGGAAAGGATTAGAAACCAGTTCAAGTAAATATCACTCTGTTTTTATCAGCAAGCCCTTGTGAAACACCATTACACAACATGGTAACATTGCATTTGATTCCATTTTGATCTATTTAGAAGAAAAGTTGTTAGAGTTGGTGATGGCACTTTGACTTGGAGCTGTTGATACCTATATAAATCTGTATCTCTTCCCACTTTATATAGTGCTGCATGTAAGGATAGGAAAAACATAAATTATTGAATTATAAAACAAAAATTAGAATTGGCTATTTCAGCTATCAAATGCAATGATCTTCTTAGATGTTCCTATAGACCACGGGTATCAAACTCACAGCGTCATGTTGCCATCATGTGATGTTTCATGACATTTTTCCCATTCATGGAGCTGGGGTGGGCATGAAGCATCCAGCCTGTGGGCCGCCAGTTTGACACCCCTGCTATAGATAGTGACATATTGCATGGGTAATCCTCACAAAATGAATACAGGTAATCCTTGCATTACAACCATTCATTTAGTGACCATTCAAAGTTACAATGGCACTGAAAAAAGTGACATGAAAGTTTTTCACACTTATGACCATTGCAGCATCCCCATGGTCACATGATCAAAATTTGGATATTGTCAACTAGTCCATATTTATGACGATTCAGTGTCCCAGGCAGTGGTGGGATTCAAAGTTTTTTTACTCCTGGTTCTGTGGGCATAGCTTGGTGGGTGTGGCTGGGAAAGGATACTGTTAAATCTCCAGTCAGAGATGGTATTTGCTGGTTCTCCAAACTAGTCAAAATTTCCGCAACTAGTTTTCCAGAGCTGGTCAGAACCTGCTGAATACCATCTCTGGTCCTATGATTGTATGATCACTATTTGTGACCTTCTGACAAGCAAAATCAAAGGGAAAATCAGATTCATTTAATGACAATGTTACAAATTTAACTCCAGTGATTCACTTAACAACTGAGGCAAGAAAGGTTATTGATGACTGTCTCACTTAATATGGAAATTTTGGGTTTAACTGTGGTCATAAATCAAGGACCAGCTGTAATACATAGTTTCTTATTTATAAAGTATTCACAACATGTTCTTACTTATTTTAAACTTAATAAAGCATTTATATTTATCATAAAGCTGTTTGACTGATTCTGACATTTTGGAACGCTGACACTGTTAATGTTTGGGGTAAGAATTCAGAGTCCCAGATTCAAGAAGCAGGGCATATTTAGTAACTTTGCCTTAATCATTCATACTTATCCTAATACATCTTACAGGATTGTCACAATAATTGCAAAATTTTTCTCTCTCACACACACACATACACACACATACTGCCCTGATCTTTCAGGGAAAAGATGATATATAAATATAATAATACAGTTACTCATGACCTTGTAATCTCAAGCTTTGACTTCTACAATGCACTGTACATGAAATTGCCCTTGAAAATCACTTAGAAGCTTCAGGTGGTCCAGCAATGTGGGCAGTAATGGACATGCCTCAGTGTATCCAGGTGACATGTCTGTTCCATTTCACCAGTAGCCAGTTTGCTTCCAGTTATAATTCAAGATGCTGGCTTTCTGCCAGGCCCATATATTTTGGTAGAAATTGCACAGCTTTAGTCCCTTCTATTAAACAATCTCATCTATCTGGTCCCAGGAAGTATGTCTTCTTTGTTTTAATACCTGTCCTTTGGGAAAAGATCCCTTCTAAAAATCTATGTGGCTTCCATCCTGTTGATGTTCCTTAAAGTCTCGAGCACTTGGATGTACTGCCAGGCCTTGAAGTGACAATGATGGGGTTCCTTGAATATATTTGTCATTATTGTTTTATGTTCATATGTCACAATTATAATACAATGTTGATATTATAAATCATCTTGGTTTTGATTTGTTATGGGTTTTTATTTTACTATTTGTCAACTGCCCAGTGTCACTTGAAGTTGTGAAGTGTCCAAATTGAAATAAATACTGATTTACCAAGTGTGCATGCATTTTTTTAAAAAAATAACTGAAAATAACTTATTAAAGAAAATAAGTTTATTTTGTATTGTCATGTCATACAGCGGGGGTACAAGATCAGAGGTGCCCCTGACAGCCACTAGGACTGTAGGAAGTCAGAAAAATCCCAGAAGAAAAGGGTAATCCACTGGTGTACTGGTGCCAAGAAGACATTGTGGGCATGTTCATGAAGACATCAAGAGTTTATCATGAGTTAAATGACACTTTACTTAATAATAAACTGGAATTTGTGTCTTCTCCATCAGTTGATTCCACCATTCTATTAATTATATGGAACCATGATAAGTTTCAGAATGAGAAACTAGCAAACATGGAATGTGACATTTTATGATTTAAGGATTCAATGCCAATTTCTAGTTCTAAGAAAGAATCCCACTCATCAGTCTTCAGAAGTGATTGTCTTTACCAAGTCTCCTTTTCTCAGCTGAAAAATTAGACTACCATTTTGCTTTTGCTCATTCAGCATAATCCCAATTATTTTGCAAAATCTGCTAGAACTATAAGTAAGGTGGGGAAATCACCTTTTCCTGGTAGTTTTGTCAGTTCAGGAATAACCTCTCTGATTAACCAGAGCAAAATAAGTTCATTAACCAGAAATCCTTGCTGGATTGATAAGATTCAAAAAATTAATAGATAGCTTGGAAATAGAAAAACAGAAGGTGAAATGCTTTGGCTCTCTGGCTGGCTTAAATGATTAGAGCTGAAGCTTGAAGGAAACACTATGTTCTCAGCTATCTGAGCTTTTGGGGCTCTGGATTCAGAGCAACTAATCATAATTGAACAAAAATAAAGGCAGGATTAAAATCGAATGAATGAGGGTAGCCTTCATATTCCTTCCTTTTCTTTCCATGGCTTTTGCTCTTACTGAAGTGCTATATTCTTGAAAGAGAATATAGTGAAATGATATCAGTCTTGTTAAGAAATATCCCTGTAGAAGCTGTTCTCAATTTTCAGTGCCTTAGAGCAGTGGTCTCCAGCCTTGGCAACTTTAAGACCTGGGGTTTTCAACTCCCAGAATGCCACAAGTCTTAAAGTTGCCAAGGTTGGAGACCCCTGCCTTAGAGGATAGTTGTTGCAAAATGATAAGGCTTTTGCTTGAAGATCATTTTTGACACTAAGAAGAAATTCACAGTAATAGAAGCATTCCATTCAGGAGGATGACTTCTCACATTTCTGCACTGGGTTTATATTTTGCTTTTCCTTTAGGAATTCAAGGTGTGCACAAAGAGTTTCTTTCTTCCACAGTAATACCCCAGTAAGCCAAGCTGGTCTGAGAGAGAGTAACTAGCTCAGGAAGCTTTTAGGAGTGAAGGTGGATTTCTCACGTTCCATCTACTTCTAATACTTTAACCATTATATGGTATTATTTCTCATTTGCTCAGTTGCCACACATGTTGGTAAGCCAATTGTTCTATGAGAAGTATACCTGGTATGGCACAGCATCCTGCTACAGCCCCTATCTGATGACACCATTTTAATTAGGTAAGACAGAGGTATATAATTATCAACTGTAAGGACAAGCTGTATCATTGCCTTGGCAGGCAGGGAGAAGTAGGCAACTGAAAACAACAGAGCAAAGTTGCCTTTTGCCAACAAGCTAGAAAAAGTCAGGAGGAAAGATCAGGCGATATAAGTAGTGCTTCTGAAGAACTCCAAACTTTTCCTTTCTTTCTCCTTTAAAACACAGAAGATCACAATTCTGCTGTAATCATCACTGGCAGTTTGGGTTCCTTAAAAAAGCAGGCCAAGTGAACATCTGTCCAGTTGAATATTGTTCAGGCCATTTCAGACTATACCGAGATGGATGTTACCATGCTTATAACTGCCAACTTTCCCTTTACTTAAAAAGAATTTTTAAAAAATAAGGAAACAATCATTGTAATAGTGGGTTTTTAGCCAAATATGCTACTTCTCTCATTTGGATATTTGATATCATGTCACTCATTTCCAAATGTACCAGAAGTTCACTTAAGGGTAAATGTATTTTATAATTGGATGTTAACTGTCACACTAATTGCTATTTGAAGTTGTATTCCTGATAAAAATTCTAAAGCTTCTACTGAGAAAATGATGAGGAAGGGATTTAAAGGTAAACACCAATCTTCAAAAACCATGCCATATAAAAGGGGAATGCTTGCATACATGGCATTGTTCTTCAAACACTACAATCTTCAATAAACCCTGAAAATACATGTTTTTTTTCTTCACATTTCAATGTCCTGAGTTTATTCATCATCACCACCCCCATCTCTGTCAAAGTCCAGCTTTTAGTAATTCTTCCTGGTCTATAATTTTATGATTACAGCAATAAAAAAATAAACATAATCTATGAATTTTATCCAAATGCAGATTTGATATTTCTCTTCTTTGGGGACTTTGTAAATGTCAGTTCAAGTGCACAGAAATAGACTGTACAGTCCTTGGACTGCTGTATTTAAGACTGAATAAATAATTGTGAAAGATTTGAAGAAAGATTTGAAAAGAAATGCAATTTTACAGAGGAAATTATATATGGATGGTATCCCTAGTGTGACTACATCTGAGGTTGAAAATGTTTCTCCCAAGTAATTCATTGATCTTGTGTATTCATTTGATCCAGTTGTGGCTTTCTCTGCCTTATGTTGGATCTCAAAAGCTGTATTCATATAAGATATCTCACTATGATTCAATTAGCTAGGTCTACACATTTAACCCAGTTCTTTGTATGCATGAGACATTGAATCATAGACTAGCCAGGCAGCCTGGATGTGTATATCATGTTGCACTAAAACTGACTGACTTGAGTGTGTTGCATAAATGCAGCCATACATTTAAGTCAGCATGACATTTAACTCTGAGAGTTAATAGGTCAAATCAATTTTCATTTACAAGGGATTGCTGATACCTAATACAATACATTATTAAAAGAGTAGGCAGCACCTACATTTTAATAAATATTTTTTTAAATAAATGTTCAGCCTAAGTTTTATATGTGGACTTTAAAGCAAATGCCATTTGTAGTTTAACATCAAAATATACTTAATAAAACCATAGTCTAAAGTGCTATTCATACTCAGCTAAAATGTTGCTAGGAAAAAAAGGTTTTCTTTAATTTATTCCTGAAGGCTTGGAAAGCAATCTGCCCACATCCAAACACTTGAATTTGCTTCATGCCCAATAATTCTACAACACTCTAGTAAATGGATTTTGCAGCTGAAGGTCAATCTGAATGTTGTCATTCACCTACAGTATGTCATTTTTTGAGTCTGCATAGATAGTTGAACATAACATGCATATTGATGGCAGAAAGATCACATTTTGAACAGACCATAATGTTGGAAAATTTAAAACAAGCTTGAAACTGCTTGTTATTCTGAAAGAGTTTCTATCTGATCATCAATAAAGGTGTGATCAATTTTTTTCTAAACCTGTGTTCAGTGCTAGAACTGGTTACAGCTGCAATCTAAAAGAGTACTTTCTGCAGCCCAATAACAATTACAAGTGCTACCGGTAGCTCTGAAGAGCAGCAAACACTGAACTGGTTCTGTGTCTGCTGCTGTTACCTGACCTTTATTTCCTGCTTTTTCAACCTCAGCTGCTTTGTGCAGCACAACTGAGGTTGAAAAACCAGTGAAAAAGTGGTTTTTCAAATGCTGCGCATCCGCGTGCAGTGCTTATCAGCAGTCCAGGCGGCACAGCTTCAGGAGTATTCAGGGGTGGGATTCTACCAGTTTGCACCTATTTGCTAGAATCAGTTGTTAACATTCTAAGCAGTTTGGAGAACCGGTTGTTAGAAGAAATTACTGGCCTAATCCTGTAAGGAAGGCAGGAAGGAAACATTTTGGTGTTGCTTACAGAAACTGCCTCTCNTCTCCTTTGCTGGTACTTTGCTTGTGTGGAGTGACCATTCAAAGTTACAATGGCACTGAAAAAAGTGACTTATGACTTATGACTGTTGCAGCATCCCCACAGTCATGAGAGGCCCGGCAAGGAGATGTGAGTGATATTGAGTTGGCCACGTCCAGCCAATAACATGACCACCAAGCCATGACCACCATCTTAGCCACACCCACAGAACTGGTTGTTAAAAAAATTGAATCCTACCCCTGGGTGTATTATCACTGCATGTAAAATGTAATCACCAACTGGTACTAACACCGGTTGAATCCCACCCCTGGAAAACATGCATGGGAGTGAAGCACACTTCTGAGATTCAATATTCAACAGGAAAGCCTTTTAACTGAGCATCAGTTTTGATTAGCACTTGAATTCTGAACACACCACAAAGGTAGTTATATTGTCCTGCAGTGGATTCATCCTGATTAGATAGATCAAGGTAGGACATCCCAAGAGACCTTTATGGCCTAGAGCAAAAAGCAAAAACATATTTCCTGTCTCCATATGACCAGAGTGCAAGTTAATTTTTTTTTAAAAAAATATTGCTGATGAAATAGGAGCATCCTAGAGGCGATTTTGAGGAATGTGTAGGATATGCTTCTCCAGCAGAAATAATTCAGATGGGACAGCTCCTGGTATCTTCTGGCACTTGAGCCTGAAGTAGTTGCTTTACTCTGTCAAAAGATGACAGTATTGAACATGGGATAGTGTTTCAAGGATCCCTTCTTACTAATTTTCTTTATTAGATGTATATCCTGCTTTTATTATGCACAACTCAAAGCAGTGCATATAATGCTCCCTGCTCCTGTTTTCCCATAGCAACACACTTTTGAGATGAATTAAACAGACAGTGTGATTGATGAAAGACACCAGACAACTTTCAGGCCAAGGGAGGACTAGAACACATGGTCTCTAGGTTTTCAATCCAGCATCTTAACCAATCACCAAGCAAACTGTCTCCATAATTTTTGAGAACTAAAAGTTTGTAGGAAAACAACCACTAGTTCTCTTAAGACAACAACTCTTGCCAGTTACGACCATGATTCAACGAGACAAGGATAACTGGTGGCCAATAATCCTTTTGATTACAAGAGGACCTGGAACAGAGGGGGATGGATGGGAGTTTCCTAAAATCTCAATTGTTGTTCTAGATCTACACATAATATTTCCATTAATATTATTCAATTTTTAAAGAATATTTAATCACAATGTTTTATATCTCTCCTGCCTAGCTGCCTAGTTGAATCTGGAAGGATGGGAGCAAGGATTGCTTGGTTCACGTTATAGAACATTTTGAAATCATAATGTTGCCCTGACAGTATAAGTCCCAATATGATTCCAATTTTCAAGAGTGATTGTGTTACATTATCTTTAGTGGCCTGATCTTAAAGTCAAATGAGTTCTTATTTAAACATGTCTAAAAGCTTTCATAGAGAGTTATTAAACTTTTAATCTGAATATTTTGTTCTTCCTGTTTAGATGTGAATATCTCACTTAATACCAAAAAATTTGGGCTCAATTGTGGTCATAAGTCAAAGACTACCTGTATTTGGAAGCCATAGGATGGCTGTGATGTTATTTTGACTTCAAATACTTGTAGATCTTCAAGTATGTAATTACCTCCCAGTGCAAAAAGAAAAAAAAAAAGTATGGCAGCAATAATAATAATAATATGGCAACTACACTTCTTCTGACCTGTCTGTATCAAATCTTTCACCATTCAAATTTATCCATTGTATTCATCTTTATTATTCATCTTACTGTGGGGTTCATTTGTTTTTTGCAATTTTTGCTGATAAGGGAAGGCTTATCAGAGGATATACTCCTTTGAGTATATTAGCAAGTTTTGCTCATGTTTCCAGCTTTTTAATATTCTTCCTGAGGTATGATTAAAAGAACTCTATACAGTATTTCTGATATGGTCCCATTATAAAGATCCTAAACAAAGAACTCAACTCTTAAAAAATAGTAGCATATAGTTGCCTTTTATCAGCTACAGTCCTAAGTCCCCTTTTCTGTTGGTTGATATTAGTTAATATAATGATATAATGATAATGTTTTTGTGTACACAATTTTTTTCTCTCTGTTTGTGTGCATGTGTGTGTTTGCGGGTGTGTGGTTATGAGCATGGCTATTGTTCTAAGATGAAGTAAGTATGAAATTGAGGCTTGCTTGACTGTGATGTAATTGTCCTTGCAAACTTTTTGGCCTTCCTGAATGACATTGAATCTTGACAGCTGGTATTTGCTGCCTTTCAACATGTGAAATGCCATCATGGTTAGCAATTATTCACTTAGTTTCCTTGCAGCATACAAATGTCATTTTCTCTTGTTTTTTCTTTTTTCTTTCTGGGTAGCTTGTTCAAAATATATTCCCTTTTACTTTTTACATCTTCAGCTGTTGACACTTACTATGCACTAGAGAGGCAGAATTATATTGTGCCTCCTTTTCTATCCCAAAATGAACATCCTTCACTGTGATTGTTCTGTATGCAAATAACCGGCTTCAAATAATGCATTCCCATTGGCTGCTAAGAACGATAAGGGATTGGTTCCTTTTTTGAACCAAATTCCTGACAAGCCGCGGGAAGGCGGCAAAATTAAGAACAACTGTCATTGGCTGCAAGCCGGCCGGGCAAAAGATCATAAAAAGACCGGCGCGCGGCTTGAGCCAACGTTCCTCTTTCTACATACTGACTTAAATAAAGACTTTGCTGTTGGAACCCGGTCTACCTCATGTTTTTCGCGAACTAAACACTGGCGACGAGGGTGGGATCGTCCTAAACGCGAGACCGAGCACGCGGTGAGAGAAAATTCCAGACGACAACCGAAATGGCTTGGGAACAACGCACTGCCCGCACCTTTTAATCCCAACGAGGAAGACTGGGATTCGTATGCAGACCGCTTCCAGATGTACCTGGAGAGCAACGAGATGGAAGACATCTCCGAACAACGCAAAAGAGCCGTTTTTCTAACGCACTGCGGACCGACCATTTTCAAAATGGCAAAAGCCCTGGCGAAGCCCCGAGACGTTAAGCAGCTAACCTGGTCCGAGCTCCAGAAACTACTGAAAAACACACTACGCACCAACGGTATCAAACCTCATAAGACGGCACGAATTCTACCGGAGAGACCAGAAAGAGGTGAGACGGTAGCCGACTTCGTGGCCGCACTCCGACAGATAGGGGGAGAATGCGAATTCTCAAACCTCGACGAGGCGATGAGGGACCGAGTAATCTTGGGGCTAAGCGATTCAGCGGCACAAAGTAAGCTGCTGAACAAGCCGAAGATAAACCCTAGTTGAGGCCATCGCGGAAGCCACAGCTGCCGAAGCCACGAAAAAGTCGGCCGTTACCATGAGACAGATGAACACAGAGCAGGGACGAACAAAATCCGGCCACAGAAGGAAACAATCTCCCGTTACCCCACCCACCAAGAGACTATGGGGAGACATCCAGTCAGACGATGGAGACGACGAGGTCACCGCACGCATGCCGGCAAGAAAGAGCGCGAAGAAATTTTGGCGGAATGCGCTGGCTGCGGAGGAAGCCACCCGAGAGCGGAATGCAGATTTCTCGATGCCATCTGCAGAAGTTGCAAGAAACGAGGGCACATCGAGAAAGTCTGCAGGAAACAGAAGAAACTACAGCCCGACGAGACGCGCCAATTCCAACACGAGCGCAGCCCCGGCGAGCGGAGAGAAGTGGTCGCGAACAAGCAAACCGCAAACAGAGAGAATACACATCAAACTGTTACAATAGGGAGCGCTAAGACGGAAAGCGGAAAGAAAGTCAAAGTAACAGTGAAAATTGAAGGAAACCCTGCGAAATGGAGGTGACTCGGATCCTTCCTGTCTATGGTCTCGTGGAACACTATAAAGCAACTAGTCCCTGGCATCCGACCGACAGAACTAAAAAAGCAGCGGCTAACACTCAAGGACTACCGGGGCAACCGAATCCCGGTAGTTGGCATGGGCAAATTCAAAGTCTCGTATAAGCAGCACGCCGAGATACTCCCGCTGACCATAGTCGACCGAGACAGGCCGAGCCTCCTGGGCATCGAATGGTTCACGCCGTTGGGCATCGGGATGACCGGGATAGACCGAGTGAGCACAGACAGACTGGGAGGAAGACCTCATCCGGGAATTCCAGGACGTGTTCGACGGCCTCATTGGGCAAGTACCGGGGAAAACCCTATTTCTTTCAGTCTAGACCCCCAAGTAGCCCCTAAAAGACTAAAAGCTCGGCGAGTTCCGTTTGCTTTAAAAGCAAAAATCGAGGAACAGCTAAACAAATTAGTAGCCAGGGGGTGCTAGAGCCTGTAGACCATGCCAAATGGGAAACGCCGATAGTCACACCGATTAAGCCCGACGGGTCAATCCGAATCTGTGGTGACTACAAGGCAACCCTGAACCACGACACTACAACAGAGCGCATACCCGGTGCCAGTAGTCCAGCACTTGCTACATCTCCTGGGGGAGGAAAAATTTTTGCAAACTCGACCTGGCACAAGCATACCAACAACTCCAGTAGACCCCGAAACAGCGGAGCACAGACTATAGTGACACACAAAGGGGCATTCAGATGCAAGAGACTCCAATTTGGAGTCAGTGTAGCACCAGGCGTTTTTCAAAGCCTCATGGAACGCCTCCTAAACGGCATACAAGGAGTCGTACCGTACTTCGACGACGTCCTAATCTCAGCAAAAAACGAAAACCAACTTAAACAGACACTAAAAAGGTACTAACCAAATTCAGGGAAGCTGGACTAAAAGTAAAAAAAGAAAAGTGGCTGCTGGCCAAAAAGAGCGTCGAATTCTGGGCTATTTAATAGACGGAGAGGGTATACACCCCACCGAAAAGAAAACCAAAGCCATAAATAACGCACCAGAGCCAAAGAACAAAAGCGAGTTACAGGCATTCTTGGGTCTAATAAACTTTTACAACGTATTCCTACCAAATAAGGCCACAATAGCAGAACCGCTACACCGGCTACTAGACAAAAAAGCAATTTGGACTTGGGGGCACAAAGAAAGAAAAGCCTTTCAACAAATAAAAAGATTGCTAACCTCGAATACCGTTCTCATCCAATTCAGCGACACCTTACCACTGAGAGTGACCTGCGACGCATCACCGTTTGGAGTCGGAGCCATCCTGAGCCACCAACTTCCAGACGGAAGAGAGGCGCCCGTCGCATACTACTCAAAAACTCTATCAAACGCCAAGCGGAACTACAGCCAACTGGACAGAGAGGCCCTAGCAATTGTCGCTGGGGTAAAACGTTTTCATGAATACCTGTACGGGCGGGCTTTCTACAAATTGACAAGACACACAAACCACTACTTGGGATTTTGGCGGGAAACAAACCCACACCAAACATCCTGTCCCCAGAATGACTAGGTGGTCTGAGTTTCTAAGCAGCCTACTCATAACACCTAATACAACCGGCCAGGGAAGCAAATTTCCCATGCGGACGCTTTAAAGCAGAGCGCCATATGCAGCAACGGAAGAAGACCCGGCACCAACGATGACGCCCTAACATAATAGAGACATGCCCCGATCTACCAATCTCCGCGAACGATGTCGCCAGAGCACGGCAAAAAGACCCATTGACCGCCCGAATACTGAACTGGGTAGGTAGAGGCTGGCCGGAAAATCAAAAAAGCGAGACTTTTAAACCCTTCCGGACCAGACAACCGAACTATCTATAGAAGGGATGTCTACTGTGGGGTGAGCGGGTAGTCATCCCAAAACAAATTACAAACAAGGGTTCTGAACATGTTGCACGAGGGACACCCGGGAGTTGTTAAAATGAAAAGCCTCGCAAGGAGCTATGTTGGTGGCCGGGCATTGATAAGGACATTTGAATATTGGGTCACCTCGTGCAACAAATGCCAGAGAGCCAGACCAACTCCCCCAAAGGCACCTATAAGGGACTGGGAAATACCAAGGGGCCCCTGGTCGCGGATCCATAATCGACTTCGCAGGCCCCACTAAGGGACACACGTTTCTGATTGTCGTGGACGCATACTCAAATTGGCTAGAGGTGAAAATCATGCCATCAACGACAACAAGAATGGTGATAAAGAACTAGACAAACTTTTTGCGACCACGGCCTGCCAGACGTACTAGTGTCCGATAACGGACCTCAACTAACCAGCCTACCATTCGCCAATACCTAGCCTCCCTAGGTATAAGACATGCCCCCACAGCGTGGCCCATCCGGCGGCAAACGGTAGGGCTGAAAGAATGGTCAGTTTACCAAGGAGGGCCTAGAAAAAATGGACAATGGGACATCCAAACCAAAAATAAACAGGCCTGCTCCCCGCCAACACATAACACCAAGTACCACAACCAACAAAGCCCCATCGGGAACTACTGATGGGGAGAAAACTCAGATCGCAGCTAGATCGGCTAACACCAAACTTCACACCAGGAAACCCCCTGACTCCCCATGCACATCTCCACAGTGTTCATAGATTTAAATTGGCGACCTGTATACCGCCAAAAATTTACGGGACACCCACTGTGGGTACCGGGACAAATCACAGACCTAACAGGCCCAAAGTCATACCGATTAACGTAGAGCGATGGCAGGGAGTGGAAGCGGCACATTGACCAGCTCCGGTCCCGAAACTTAGAAAGGAGCAATGAAACACAACCAAACTACGACAAAAGAGAGGAATTTCAAACCAAAGAGGGGGGGAAACAACGAAAAAATAAATAAGAAACCTTTAAAAACAACGCCGATAAACAAACAAATCAAAAAGAGCAAAACGAAGACTCACTGTTTGAAGAAAATTGCATGAAGAATCCACGAAGGAGGCCAGCCAAGCGATCAACCTGCCCGGAAGGAAGCGGGAGGGAGCGGCGAAGCCGCCGCCCAAGCAACTCAGGCGGCGGCATGATGCAGCGCCTCACCCTTCCAGACGGTTCAGAGAGAAGAGCAGAGGAAGCAGCAACACCCTCCGAACTGGTCGAAGACACGCGAACAAATGAACGCGCAGGTCAAGTCGAGCCCGAAGAAGCCCCGCCTACTTGCGGACTACGTCACGACGTAAGACTGAACCAAGAGGGGAGGGGTGTTCTGTATGCAAATAACCGGCTTCAAAATAATGCATTCCCATTGGCTGCTAAGAACGATAAGGAGATTGGTTCCTTTTGAACCCAATCCCTGCAGCCGCGGGAAGCGGCAAAAATTAAACAACTGTCATTGGCTGCAAGCCGGCCGGGCAAAAGATATAAAAAAGACCGGCGCGGCTTGAGCCAACAGTTATTGACTTAAATAAAGACTTTGCTGTTGGAACCCGGTCTACCTCGTGTTTTTCCAAACTAAACAGTGATGTTTGCTTTTTATGATGTCAACAGGTTACGTTATATTAGTGAAGGCCAAGCATAAAAATAAACCGAGAAAAATGTCTTAAGCCCAGAGTTAGAGTCCTTGTTTCAACTTGCAAGAACTATATTTTATATCACCAATAAAGAGAGGGGACTCCAATAATGAAGCTAATTCTTGCACTGTGATGAGGTCATTTTTGTCACTGAAAGAAGTTGTTTCAGGAATCAGAGATGGCTTGCTGTTTCAGATGGAATGTGACCCGAGCAGCTTTTTCTTTGACAGGATTTGACTGCTTTGTGCAATAAAATGGAGAGTTTACTTGTTTTAGAAATAACTCCCTCATATTGAAAAGAGCCTGTTTCAGAATCTGCTGCTTTTGTAAACTCTGAAACAGCTATGGGATTTAGAAAATTATCTTTGCCTTCTTGCCCTTTGCATAACAGAAGGCATCTATTTCCTCTTCAGCTGAGTAAAATAAAAAGAAAGAAAAATGATGCAGTATTTCCAAATTAAAACGAATAGCTACAGTTTGATCTTCCTTGCCTGAACTAGACATACCTTGTAAAAATCAAACTACTGTTATTCACACACCCCCGCCACTCACCCTCAACTTCTGCTCTATTATGTGGAGATTTGCTATCATCTAAAAATAAATAAATCAGGAAAAATATTCTAGTAGTCCAAGTCTTATATAACTATCGGGGGTGGGGGGGGAAACAATCCTGATTTCCCTAGACCAGAGGTTTTCCACGCTTTTTCAAACTGGAAAACATCTTAGTCTAATTTAGTTTTAAATCCCAGAAGCCAGATCAAAAGGCAAAAGTAGAAAATTGACTGTGTCTAAATGACCTTTTTCTCCCACTTAGTTTGTCACTGAATCATGACATCGTAAAATTCCATGTTTCAAAAAAAATGGTATTCAAGTGGCCGCACAAACAACACCAAAATACTTAAAGAAATCCAATGCCACTGTGACATATCCAGGATAGGGAACTAGAAGCCGCAGCTGCTGACACATTTACTGGTAAGCCCTGTGCTATGAAGCCTCCTCTCATTGGCTTTAAAAACAGGTTCCTCAAAATGGATAGAAGACTAAATGACATCTAAGAATGACACCCACAGTTACTTCAACAATGGACTTCCAATGTCCCCACTGTGCTAGACCCTATGATTCCAGGCTGGGACTGTAGAGACACCTCAGTGTCCAGAGATGAACTGCATAACAGAAATGCCTTCTTTGAACCTGAAAAACTACCTTAAACTGACAGCTTCCTGGGAAACAACCATGGAAGAAAGTTAGTGTAAACATCTTGTTTGAGGCAACTGATTGGTTACAGTGGAAGGAAGGGTACTGTTTCTTCTTATTCAGTAAATCACTTTTTAATATTCATTTCTTGAATACCTGAAACGTGTACTCATTATCCTTTTTGTTCTGTGTTAAAAGCTGCCCACTTTGTTTATTTTTTCTTTGCATAGTAGGCTCTATGTTTTTAAGAGCTTTACAGCAAACAAAAATTCATCAGAGGACAACCATGTACAAGGCTGCATGCAAATGCTTGGAAAAAAAAATCATCCCTGCTGAATATTATCTTGGCCCAGAATTGTTAAAAAGCACAAGAATTCTGTCAGGAGAAAAGAAAATGGGAAACTCTATGCTTAGTAGAAAAAGAAAACATATTACATGGTATGTGTAACATACAACTGAAATTTAGATTTTCAAACGTTTAGCTTGGTTCCATTACTCAGTTAAATAGTAATACTGTACACACTGTAACATTGGCAGTGTACCAGTGAACACAAACATGCTTCTTAACCTAGAGTAGGGGTGTTCTTATTCAACTTACAACCACAATCAGGAACAGAATTCCCATTGCTGAGCAAGGTAGTTGTTCAGTGAGTCATGCCCAATTTTATCACTTTTACTGTAATTGTTAAGCAAATCATTGAGGTTGTTAAATGAACCCAGTTTACCCCATTGACTTTGCTTGTTGGAAGCCAGCTGGGAAGGTCAAATATGAACCTGGAATGATGCAACCATTGCTGGTACTCAAACCATTGCTGGTACTCAGTACTCAAATTTTGATCATATGACCGGGGATGCCACAATGGTCGGAAGTGTGAGGACCAGTCTTGTCACTTTTTAGCGCCATTGCATGGTTGCTGTATGATTGCTAAACAAAGGGCTGAAAATCAAGATTTGTCACTGATGAATTTAAAATGGCCTTTAAAAGAATCTATATATTAAACAGACAAGTTTGCTTTCTTGTAATTACAGGGTTATGAATATGGACAGTTTTCCATTCCAATATGTATATGTCATTTAAAAATGATATTAATGAAATATAGTTGACCTGATTATTCCTTACAAAAGCAGTACATTTCCCTTTCTGATATATTGCACTGCAATTTTTAGAAGACCACTTGGGGCTGTGCAGAAGGTTTTGTAGGCCTTAGTGTAATATTAGGTCCTCAGGGTTTGCCCTCCCTCCCTGGCTATTTGAAACTTAGTTGTGATAACATTGGCAAGAATTGTTGTACAGGCCGACTTGGGAATTAGATATCTCAGCATGACATGCTATGTACTATTATTTTTATTTTTTTGTCTAGCTAACAGACTGTAGATGTAGAGGTGATTCATGTCTGTTACCTATCAGTCAGGCTGATCATGGGTTTAATACTCTTCTGAAAATGTGATACCCTCATATATATATATATATATAAAAAAAACATAGTTGACTGATTATGAGCATGAAGGAGCAATATAGGTGAAGCAGAACTCAACAATTGACGAAAACAAGCTCCATTCTTTATTAGTATTATAAGGGAATGGAAGTGCCAAAAGTGACTATGGCCATCAACCCAATTAGCCTAAATAATAGGCAAAATGGCCTAGGAATGGCAGAATGGTGCCAAGTTCCAAAAAGTAATAAAAAAGACAGTATTTGTTAACAAACCCCATTGATAGAAGGAACATTTTACACATGTAGGAATGGGGTGGGACTTCTATTGTGCAATTGCAGCCATTATCTTGATATTTTATTTTTCCTTTCAATTTCCTTGTCAAAGCTTCCAAATTGTCTCAGAAGCCAGTTTCTGCCCTTCTCATTCAGTCCTTTATACTGTGAAGGGAAAATTGTTAATAGCATATCTGTCTATATCTGAAAAGAACAGTGTCTATGACTGCTGGCTTTGCATGTGTCCAATGTATCCAAGAGTCTCATTCTACAACCTTTATGGCGGTGTGTGTAGTTAGTAAGACTTGGTAGGGTCCTTTCCATCTGGGTTGTAAAGATGAGGTTCTGCTGAAGAACTTGATCTACACCCAATCTCCTGGCTCATATGGATGCAGGACTTCTTCCAGGGGTAAGGTCTGTGTCAGCGCACTCTAGGTCCAGAGGGTCTGTAGTCTCTTGCAGAGCTGTAAGATAAGAAGAGAAAACTCTATCCCCCCTATTTAAGCAAAGGAATGAGGATCTAGGCCTTGTAGGGTATTGGGGGGGGGGGCGGCCAATGTGTCTCGCGCACGTGTTAGACCCCTTGGTTAACCCTTGTCCATTGTGTTTCACTTGGATAGTTAAAAGGGTTGCTCCTTTAAGTAGTCCCACTTCTGATGCATCCCCGCCCATAAAGGAGGGTGCAGGCTTTTTAAATCTTCATGAAGCCTGTAGTTGCTGCGTTGTCTTGTGATGATTGGTCTATGATGTTGTGCCTTTCCTTAGGATCTCCAATTCGCAGCCTGTTTATCAGCATGTTATGATAGCTCCCATTTTAAATAGGAGATCCCTTCTAGAGGATAGTTGGGGACTGGGGCAAATAGTGAAGGCAATGGTCTATTGTGAAAGGCCTAGTTCTACTGTACATTTGGGTAAGTTTCATACAGGGAATTATTCTCCCCCCGCACTCCATTATCTATCCCGAGCCCCGTTCGAGACTCAAGCTTTATATCGGTGCGTCAGTAATTAATGGGAGTGGCTCCAGTTGTCACACTAAGCAATTGGTATTTTTTTACTCTATAAGAATGGTGACATACTGGGGTTCCCCTTCAGGGCCATTTTTTAAGGAATACGCCAGCCCGTTAAAGGTAGACCATGAATGTCAGAGATACTCATTCTCATATTTCTAACGGAAGGGGCAGGTATTTTCCCTTCTTTCTTCCCATTTGCAGTCCATTGGATGATTTTATCCTTGAGGAAAAGGAGCGCTGTGTGTACTGCATGATATTAAAGCTTGTCTGTCAGTAGTAAATGGACTGCGTACTTTAATTGCCTGGCTTCATGTTTCTAGGTGGTGGGTTGACTACCGCTGCAGGAAAGGTGATTGCTACATTGCTCCTAAATGCCCTAATCTATGCACCTGGCTTAAGCAATGCTATGCATTTTGCCTTGCGCATCCTGCTTTGTCACAGAATCCAGCATTGTCCTTTAATTATAAAGGGTTTTACCTGTACATTTGTCTGCGATCATTGTTGCATACAGCAAACAATTTATTATAGCTCATGTCCTTTCTATTCCTCCTTCCTATATTTCTCTTACCTCTTTTCAGTTGCTCTCTTATCAATAGGACAAAGTTAGCAATCCGCGAACTCTGCTTATTCTAAGTTGGCCAGTATAGAACAAATGGTGAAATGTCTATGTATTCCCACAGTGGACTGTCTAATGAGGCTGAAGCTAAAATCCTTTGGTCCTTCAGGCACTAAGTCCTAAAGATAGATGCATATGCAATACGCTTTACAGATGGACCAAAAACGGCATCAGTTTGTCTTTTCTCCTTTGTGTATGTTTTTTTTTGAATTCGACCAGTTAAAGCTTTTTACCTATTTTTCTAAAGCTTCTAGTAAGTTACTTTTGCTCTTGTGCATTCATCCCATTATTGGTATCATTTAGTCCCAGTCAGGTGAATGTATGCAATGCGATGCCAGGCTGGCTGCCCCTATCCACAGGGATAGTTGGTAGTTTAGCTATTGTCTGTCTTTTCAAATAGTTTAATAGTTCACTCTTTCGTTAGAAAGATTGTAGACGCTGGGTCATGTCACCCCAGATGGATTAAGTGGCTGTCTATGATCAGATTTCAGGTTTTGAATTACTGTTTGAATCAGCCCTGAAAGCTGGGGTATCCTTTCTCCAAGATGACCAAGTCAAAGCAGAGAAGGAGTGTATGGTAAAAACGTTTCAATTGTCCCCTATTTACTGCCGGCACTGGTTTGCTGAAAAAAGGGAAGCCAAATCTGTGCCTCAGTCTTTCCTTCCAGGAAATGGTTTCAGGTTTGTTCTGATCTTTTCCTCGGTCAGGTCTTTGGTCCTAGCCATTTCAGCCCAGTTGTACAAATAGGGTATTGGCTGGGTTTAATGAGTGTTCTAAGTCTTTCAGGGTTTATAATCTAAAGTACGACAATCAGGCCAAATTTGTTTACCCGGTTATTCTACAATGAAGCCCACTTTTTGCAAATTCTTTTTGCTTCTATTTTATGCTTCCAGTCAGGCACAGGCACTTGCCTTTTGTCCAACCCTCAAGTAATTTATCCAAGGGGTCTGTTCCATTGCCCTCGAGCTACAGCCTTCCCATATTCCCTGCCTGATGTGGGGATTACTTTGGTTTAGCCGGGCTATAGCCATCAGTTTTTCAGACAAAAAGGTTTGGAAAGGACTCTGGCTTCCCTACACACGGAGTATGGCCCGTTTCTTTTAGGGAAACTCAGCCGTCAGTTTTAGAGACCCCCTCCTAAAAATTGGAGATCTTGGAGGACCGTCTCCCCCTACAGCTTTGGTACAGCCCTCCCTACACTCAGCCATCAGTTTTCAGATCTCCCTTAAAGGTGGGGATCTGGAAGGACCTTTCTGCTTTTTTTAGACAAACTATTTCATTTTTGTTCGCGGCAGCAGCCGTACGGGCCCCTTCTAAATGCACAGGGCTTTGCTTGTGGATGCACCGGGACTATTTTTCCTCTGCTTTTGTATTTATTTCCTAACACCAGTTCCTTTTGCAGCCCACTCGGTTTTTCTTACATCCTTCAGAAGGACTCACACTCCGTGGTCACCCCTGCATTCCCAAATCCAGCTGGTCACAGCTTGTGTTTGAGCTAGCAGCTGGCTGGGGTGCGGCTGGCAATCACGGAGGAGGTGAGGTCCCACTGTTTCTGCAGAGAAAACCCACAATCACACACCTGGTCACTCATGCTTCCACTCCCCTCACTAGTAAGATTATAAATTGAATGGTACATCACCTGCTTTCAAGCAGCTGTGAGCGGAAAAGCCCAAGGAGTCCCTTTACTACCCCATGACCTTCCAGAGCTGGTCTGTGATGGTTGTCCCTGACAAGAAAGTCCATGCCGGCTGGGTTTGAATCCCGTGGCCCGGTCTGGTGGCAGGTTCGGCTGGGAAACCTCATGATCGCCAACTGTGAAAGGTGTCAAAATGCCTTTCTTTTGAGGATTCAGTTTTCGCGCGGGAGATCTCCGATGCAAGCATACGGACAACTGCTTGAAAGCTGGATCTTTTTATTTTTCAGGAAGGTGGAGAACATGAGAAGTCTGCATTCCTGCGCTAGCTAGCTTCTTTTGGTAAGTCCCTGATTTTTTTATACCCTTTTCCTCCCTTTGTAAGTTGATTTTGTGTGTTTGTAATTTGTGCCGAATGTTTCAAATCCTGTTTGAGTTTGTCTTTATTCCCCCGAAGGGCAAACTCCACAGGTATAGAAGACAAACTCCGCGGGATGGCCAGATTGAAATTATTGGTTTTTCTGTAATCTCTTTTAGCTTTAAGATATGTTTTCATATTTGTTCTGTGGCAATCTCCTGTTTGTCCCTTTTGTAATTTATATTTTTGTTCTTTTGTCTGTTTGTTTGCTTATTTGGTATGTCCTGTGGTTGTAAGGGTTTTTCTAAATTTATCTTTTTTTCCTTTCCTATCTGTCTAGTTTTTCTAATTCTTAGCGTTTGTCTATAGGGATTCTTTAATACTCTTTTATTTGATTCCTCTTCCTATGTAAGTTTGTTTTCTGGCTGACCTGATGTTCCCCTTGGGCTTTTCCTGTTTTTTGTGACACTACTGTTTTTGTGAATTTCCCTTTCCACTTGACCTATTAGGAAATTAATGACTTTATAATATTATTTGCCTGTTACTTATTGCATAGAAAAGAGGAAGGGAAGAGGTGGTTCTCCTTTCTATTCGCTGTTAATGTTGTTAAACTCTGAAAATTAATTATAAAGAACCCTAAAAAGCAATGAAATTACCCTGGAATTTGTAATCAAATTCTCTATAGCATAATTATATCTGGCTAATAATGAAAATACTTCCATACATTCCACTAAAGCATATGAATAATATAATAGCACATTTTAATCTTATAGAACTATATTTTATATAACATTGAACAATGCTCATTTCAGCTTTAACATAGGGGTCAGTTTAAACTAGAGATCATTCCATATGAAATGTTTTAAAATCTTAACGACAGAAGGATCATTTTTGTTTATAACAGTGCTCAGTATTTTATATAAGCTGCATATACAACCCCAATTTTAATTTAATGCTCAGTCATTTTTGAATTTTATATAAATCAGTAGTTTATCAATTGCCACATTTATAAAGAAATTTTGCATGACCATGCAATAGTACTATCAATTTTTAGTTATCAACTTTTAGAGTTTCTAAGTATCATAAATCTGAAGTACAACTGGACCTTGCAACAAAATATTTGGGGTACATTATGTCAGCCAGATACAGCAGCTTCCAGAATACTAAGGAATTTGTTTCAAGCCTTTAGCTTACTTTTGTACTTTAAAAAATTACTAGTAAAAACCATGCTGTTTTCAGTACCTTCTGCTTAAAATTCTTTTACATTGTTTTTCAAACTATACTTATTTTGGATTGGTCATACTGAGGTCTTGTTTTCAAATATTTGTGGGACCATTTTTACTACATATGTAGTTTTGCTCTTATTTTACTACTAGTTATTTTTTAAAGTACAAGTTTCTTATGTCCCTTATATTTCTAGCTCACATATGCAATGGCTATACATATTAAACTGTTCAAATAAACTACTTTGATGTGAGCTAGTTGCATCAGAGTATTTATTTTCCATTCTTATAGTGATGCAGAATATAGTACCTACAGAAAACCAAACATAAACAACATTGCAAGGCCAGTATGTATTCATATTCTTTTCAAACTCCCATTAAGTCCAAACTGGCAACATAAAACCTTTTCAATTCAGTGCTCCATAGCTAATGGATGATGGGAATTACACAGGTATTAAGAGGTTTATGTTGGATATTCATGAGCTAGACGAGGGGTCTCCAACCCCTGGCTATGGACAGGTCCGTGGCCTGTTAGGAACTGGGCTGCTCAAGTGGTAGATAAGTGAAGCTTCATCTGTGCATGTGCGGGAACTAGGTTGCACACAAAACCATTCCCCCTCCCCGGCCTCTGGAAAAATTGTCTTCCATGAAACTGGTCCCTCGTGCCAGCAAGATTAGGGACTACTGAGCTAGACCATTACTCTTATTATGTAAACTAGTATGTACTGAGAAACTTGGTAAAATAAAATAAATGTGTGCATAAACCTGACATTCTTTAAAAGCCCAGTGAGGATTTTAAAGAATGTCAGGTTCATATATTGACCAGTCCACTACATCCAAGATGAGTAGAAGGTTCAAAATCTGTGATTTCTTTGCTGTGAGTGTTACAACTGCAGCATATAATTTCAAGAGAAAGTGCCTTTTATTTTTTCTGATGAAAACAGTCAATTGTGCTTTATATAAAAAAAGTTTTATTATCCACAAGGAAGAGCAATAGGAAAAATTAAATTGTTTTTCACAATTTGTTTTCTTGAACAGAATCTACAGAGACATATTCAGCACCAAACTAAAAACAGAAAAAAAGAAAGAAAATATAGTACAAACAGCCATTGAATATAATCTATAAAGCAAACATTAAATATTGCACTTTGTTTAACATTTTGGACATCCCCTCTTTTTAATTGTTATTTTGAATACTGGACTACAGCTCAAAATCCAATATTATACAATGTCCAGACAATGACCAATATTTCTGAAGTCAAAGATAATAGTAATGCCGCATGTGTAATATTTTGTGAAAAAATTAGTGTTTGCAAATTTTAATCTCATCACAATAGTGGTACATTGAAATGCCAATTTTTACAATATTGGTCAATCCTGCTTCAATACAGAACCTTCTATCATACTGTGATAAATGTAATGCTATGCATAACAATTGTTCCCTCTTTGATTAAAACAAAAAACAACAAAAAGCCCACCAAATGCCCTTTTATGCCTTTATCCTGTTAAAGTATACTTTAATCTTCTCTGGAAGAGGGACATTCACAAAAAAATTATTATATTTTTTAAAGTTCCATCACTCAATTTTCTTATTATTCCATCATAAGAAGTTTGCTTACTAAAGGTCAAACTCATTTAAAAGAATCACTTAAAACGCGATTCATTTTATACTGTTCATTTTTCACCCTGTTAATATGCAAACATGAATTGTTGTCCATGTTTTCTTAAAGGCCACTTGTGGACAAGCCTATCCTACTTGCTCTAATCCTCAAGACAGGCTTTGGGATGAGCTGCACCAATCCAAAGCCTATCTATTGATAAAATCAATACTTGATCAGCAATACATGAACTCAATTCTTGCCACTTGAAAATTACAATAGTTGTTTTGGTAAAAAAATGAGTTGAGTTTTCCAGGTGATATCTGTGACTTTTAAAAAATTAAATATTTTAGCATTTGTGCTGAGATTCCATCCCAATCACTTACTAGTCAATTCCTTGTGATGTCTTATCCACCCCCCAATTAAGCAAAGCAAACTTGCTAATTATATCAACTATTTTACTGAGTCACTTTCATTTTTTTAGTAGAGAATGTATTTGAAATAGCAGTCCCCAGAAAAGAGGTTCTAAAATATCTTAAAAGACAAACTGCTCACTTGAGATGCCCTCCCTAATCTTACTAGTTTCATTATAAATTTTTTACAAGTTTCTGGTCATGGGCTAACTATATATAAAAATAAATTCACTTTCCCTACTCATGCCACCTAGCTAAGAAACCCCTATGTGAGTAATTTTATAAATCATGTACAACTTTCCTCCTCAACTCTTGCTGATGTTTGGTGCTATTGCCTAGCTGGGTCTTCTAGGAATTTGGGCAAACTCTTAATTATGTTTCATGTTTTGGCTAGATAATAAGAAATGAGGATGCCTTAATATATGTATGTCCCTTTTCCAAGTCCCCCTTTTGAAAGAAAACAAAGTAACAAAAACAAAAGAGGGAAAAAGATCTTAACAGTGCAACATAAACACAAGTAGCATTTCAACATTTTGGCAAGTGATGAGTTCACCTGAGATTAAGTGATTTTAGGCAGTCTGTAACAAAATTCTTCTTTGCAGTAATAGTAGAAAGGCAACAAATGCTTATAAAGGAATTAAGATACACACTCCTGACAAAAAATCCTATTATTTTCTTTTGTTACTTTCGCCCCTCAAATCTGTTGCTTGTCTACTATAGTAGGCTGTGAAACATACACCAAGGATTGATTGAAGGCATTTGATGTTTGTAATAAATCCACAAGAGGATCCAAGCTGAAGTGGTGATGCATGGATCAGTCTTATTGGGACAATTTTGAACATGTGCATATGCAGAAAAAGTCCAACCTATATTGTTTCTCTAAATAAAAAAGTCAGTGCATCTGTATCAAAGTTTTCAAAGCTTTCTTTTGCTCCTTGTTGTGCAGACCACAAACAAGTTAGAAGAGGTTAACAGTCCAACATAAATGAGAAAAAGCTGTAGTGACACTGAACTGCACAACAAAAGCATTGAGCATGTGCAAATTTTCAAATAAAAGGAGAATGTTATCCCTCTTGCAACATGGTAAGTATTTTGACACATGTGTAGGCTATTAAG
This sequence comes from Laticauda laticaudata, assembly GCA_004320025.1. Lineage (NCBI taxonomy): Eukaryota > Metazoa > Chordata > Lepidosauria > Squamata > Elapidae > Laticauda > Laticauda laticaudata. Next base: position 56,682 of record BHFT01032093.1, read on the forward strand.
GCTGCTCTTAGTATGTGCCAGTATAGAACAGAAAGAGAAAGCCCAGGTCTTCAAGCATGTGGAGCAGTCCTATGATGTTTGTTGTATACTTCAAAAGCATAATCACAGGATCTTTCATTATTTCTCTGTTTCTTTTAGGCAACAACTTCCTTTCAAAGCCTGTTTCTATAGGACATCTTTATCCTGAACACAGTTAAAATAAGATTCAGACTCATCTCAACATTTTTGGGAGACATTCTTTCAGCGAGAGGGGCAGGATGGCCTGTCATCTGAGGTCTGATCTGGATTTGGATCAATCTAAGTGAAAGAGGAACAAAAAAGGGAGACATCTTTAAAAACAAGGAAGAAACTATAATGCTTATTATGCTTGGTTGCACAGATGTTGAGACTGGATGATGATGATGATGATTTAAATTTACATGCTGCCTGATTCTCAGTAATCCTTAATTATTTCAAAATATTCAGAGTTTTTATTTTTAACTTATATGTATTTACACACAAAACATTTTGCATTGTATAGAACAAGCAGAGAAACAGTTGGGTGAAAGAGAACAGCAAATTTTAATGCTTTGTGTCTAATATTAAGTATCCTACGGTAATCATAACTTTTCTAAAGATCTTCAAGTAATACTGAATTCCATTCTTTTATAGACAATGGCAATGATATATCTTGGAATGAAATGAAATAATGCATATTTTTAAAGCAAAAAGACAAAACCATTTTTTCCAATAAACAATACAGTAGGATCTTCTGTTAAGAAAAAAAAATCCAAAATGGATAGAAAATATGTGTATAGTAGGATCATTTTGAATAATAAAATATTACCAAACTCTTTTTCTTCTGACAATTGCAACTTTAAAAAAAAAAGGTCCAAATCATTTTAGGACAAAATCCTAAGTTGGTCAACTCCTTCAGTAAAAACACTAGCATGGAATAGTAAATGTACTGTCCAACTGTCAATTTGGCTTCTTCAATCAATGAGACATGAAAAATGCTAATTCTTAAGTAACTCGCACACATACTATTTAAAACAGCATTTTACATTCAATTACAGTAAAAGAGTTTAAAAGTAAGCATGAACCATTTATTTGCTTTGATTTTTTTCATAATAGGTTATCTACCAGACCAGACCAGAAGTTGTACTAAAATTAAATAGAGCTTGTTTTATTAGTATATACATACTTGTTGTATATTATAATGATTTGATTAATGATTTGTTGATTAATGATTAAATACAAAGTCTCTTGTTAAGTACACATTTTTAGAAATAATCTCTATTGATTTAAATCCTGTTCTAATTTAATAAAAGTTGCAATATCAGATGGAAGATAGGGATAAATCTAGGAAGGGGAACCAATTTTATGTAACTCTGCAAGAACTATTTGGCATAGATAACATAAAACCACCTAATATGCAGATATTATGTAATCATGTAATATGTAATATGCATTAGTTCATTGTAGTGGGACATATTTAAGAATTAGAGATAATACAACATATTTAAAAATAGAATCCTGGAGCTTTAACTACTTGTTATCTCACCTCAGAATAAAGTGGAGGAGGCAGGAATCGAAACTCTTGGATGTAGGCGAATAATGGTCCTTGAAGTGCTCTTTCAAAGTCATCGCAAGCAGTTACAGGTGCTAGACTGGACTGTCTTTGCTCCTCAGTGACCACTTCTGCATAGCTAGGAGGTGCTGAAGGGAAAATTACACGCAGTTCGAACTATGTTCTTATGCATGTCAGAACATATAACATGACAGGAATATTAAACTTTGTTTATATAATTTGTACAAGGCAGAGATAACAACAATTTCAACTGTTACCTGGTAGTTTTGGTAAGTAATAATTAGGTTATAATTTTAAAAAAATCATGTTTTATAATGGTACAACCATTTATAATTTAGAGGGTTCTCTAAGAAGAAACTAGCTACAGATTTGGTGAGTTCCCACATTGCCAAAACCCTTGTTGCTTATTACCACAGCTTACTGATTAAACCAGGGGTGTCAAACTCATGGCCCGAGGACTGGATGCGTCCTCTGCTGGCCCTGCACCTGCCCGATTTAGCAAAGGGGAAAAAAAGTCCTGATATGTCACATGACGACGACCTGATGATGCAAGTTTGACATCCCTGGATTAAACCATAACTGGCTGGTTTGCAAAAACAGAGTAATCTAAATCAACAAACCACTTGCCACAAGTGCTGAGCCTTTGTCAAATCAGCAGTATTAGGTAAGAAAAAGCAATAAAATCAAGTTATACCAGGTGTGACCAGTTTTAGTGGTATTCATGACAAAAATCAATGCTGCAATGCCACTGAAATTTTGTAAATGTTTTATATAGTTATAACTTAACAGATCTGGGACCCTGTTCTACCCTATCCCTCCACACCCAAAAAAGTCTGGGTTTTATATTTTATATTTATACCTGGAATAATATTTTGGGATTACCTAATGAAAAAATCTATTTCTATACTGTTTATGCAACATTATTATCTAGGGCAGTATTAACTACAATACTACTAGAATAACAGACCTATAGAAAATCACAAATACAGAATATATGGTTAAATTACCTTCTGGTCTTTCATGCAGACCAAGCCAATTCATATTCATGCTACACTGGCTGCTCACACTTGATGTTCGGCTGCCAAATGAGTGTAAAGGAATAGTACCAATGACAAGTGGTAAATTAAGAAACAAGTCCATTGCACCTGGAATATCCACATATACCTTGAAAAGAAATAAAAAGAAATTATTCAAAGCTCAATGAAAACCTGTCATCTACTCTATATATATTGTATTCTATGTTAAATATTAAAAGATTAAATTAAATTCTTACCATTAGAGAATATTCTACACGGATTATGCTACAATCAAGGATGGATGGGGACACAGGTGGAATTTTTAACTGCTTGCCATTCCAGGTTTCTGTCTTCCCTGATGACAAAGATTCCCCACGCAAGTTGGCAACCAGTTGTTTTACTTCCTTCATTTTTCCTTTAGCATAGAATGCCTGTGTTTGATAAATGGCAGCCTTTGGCACCACCATTCGAGATGAGCAGTTTTCAATCTCTGCAAAGATCTGAATTGGTTCACCTTGAATGAAATCAAGAATAAGCACATCAGATGGAAATCATGAATCTTTTAAAATGTAAGCATTATTACACACTGATTATACTATTTTTAATAATTAAGGAAATACAAGAAGCCACAACAATGGCAAACACCCAATTAATGTAGACTGACCCAAACATTAACCATCTGGTACATCTATACTATCTGAAAATCCTAGGGATACAGGCTGGGAAATTGAAAAAAATTCTCCAGGAGATAATGGGCAAATACTTCTATATTGTATCTAAGAAAAAATATGGACATTTTCATCAAGTAGCCAGGAGCTCAGTTTGAATGGAGTCCAAGACAACTCAATAATTTTAATGTGAATAAATACCAAGCTAACATTACATGTGTCCATGCAAATTTTGTATTTTAATTACTACAAAAACTATCATATGCATTTTTATAATCGGACAATCATAACATTTGATGTCAACATGCAAATCACCCATTAGTAGGCCAATGCATTTTATTTATCCCAGAAAAAAAACAATCATTGATTTAAATTAATTAAATGAAAAAAAATCATAAACCCTATTTCCTTAGAACTCATGTTACATACCTGGGGTATAGCCCTTCCTTTCAATTTTGGCACTTAAGGATATTGGGCCTGAGGTACAAAACCAGCAACAGAGAGTCTTTTCTTTTGTGCCTGCTTGGGGTGACTGAAAGAAAAACAAAACAGTAATTACATTTTTAGCTTCGTGTAAATGAAGTGATTTGAAGGGTAATTTTGACATCGTAAATTTCCTGTTCGATAATATAAACTCAGATACCCAAAAGAAAAAAAACCAATAACCTATCATCAGGGTTTGGTTCTACTGTGATTTGGGTTGTTGATTCTATCAGTGGACCCCAATCAGCAGCTATCAGCACGAGATGGACAGACCTGTTGTCTGCCTGGCTATTATATTATTAACACAACAACAACAAAAAAAATCATTGTCTAGAAGTATCTTAACACTTCTATGGCTTTTTTTTTTTATGAATAAGCTAACATACAAAATATCTATATAAGTAAAATGAACTTTATCACCTATTAATTCTACCATGGAACTAAGTCAGAAAAATACTACCCAATTAGTAGTTTTTCAATTCTTTAATGTTCTGAAATTGAATTATTAGAATTGAAATTCTAGTTTTCAATTATTCAGTAGTTCAAGTTTTTACAGTCTGCATACTAGCACTGAAAAAAAAAATACCCTGCTCAACATGTTATCCCCAAATGGATCCTATAGAACCAGTCATTCTATATAGACAGAAGTAAACTTCATAAATTAATAGTCTGACTCAGAATACTGAAGCCTCCTGTCTTATTGAAAGTATCTGGCCTAAGAATTCAGATACAGACCAGTTGCAGCATGGTCCTAACTGATTTATTTCGGCGCAAACTTCACTGACTTCAATAAGATCTGTTTCCAAGTACGTAGGTTTAGAATAGGGTCACTGAAAATCCCAAATCAGTATGGTAGTGTGGTTCAGCTAAAGGACTTTATTTTAAACAGTGCCAGATTATATTCGTATCTACCCAGAAGTTCCACAGTGCTAAATCAGTCTGTGATGCTGTGCCATCTGAGAATAAATTCCACTAAACTTAGTAAGGCTTCTTACACAGAAATGTTTGCATTACCAGTCAAGTAAAAACTTACTGAGCAAGTGGAACTTGATTTTGGACTAATAACATTTGGACCATACTGTTACATGATGGAAGTACATCTCTTTGATTTATATTTTAAACAATTAAGTTTCGAATCACAAACTTGTTTAACTGATCTTAAATTGAATTGTCAATTAAATTTTTAGTGGATCTTTAGCTCCAAATTATAGATATATGTAATATCTATATTATATATAATATATTTTCAATGTCCCATTGAAAGCTAAATTTCAGTGGGACTTACTTCTTATAATCACAGACTTGTCCTGAAATATTCAAATCATATAATTGAAATTGGTCTCATTTAAGCATTTATCATATGAAGAGTACTCCAAATGGTCCATATTCTTTAACACCATTAATTTAAGGTTGTTGTAATTCCTGCTCTAAATCCATCAAAACTAGTAGTATCATCTAATAATGGTTGGGTGGTTCCAAAATACTATTTTTTTTTCAAATTTTGTATGAAATAGGCTTTATCTCAAACTTACACAATCCACAGAAATATTCCTGCTGATTGTGTTTGGTTTTATACAAGGCCCTATATCATCCCAAACATGATTTTTATCCAAAGCAAAAGAACCCTGTTTCAATGGACATTTTCTATGTGTTTCATTTTCAAATATTTTTAAAGAAAAATAATGGTTTTTGATCAGATTGAAATAATCTTAAATCCCTGATACATTAAAATAAGTATGTTAAGATAACATACAGAATTATGATCATTTCTCCCCACTTGATATGTAAATTATCAGGAGTGTGATAAATAATGCACTGCAGTACATTTTTTAAAAAAGAACACTGCTTTGTCAAGCTGCAAATTCTAAGGTGAAATTTGTTTCATAAAGAAAACTGTCCCACATCAAAAAAAAAGTTAATTTTTACTGGAACAGCTTAGTATGTTAAAAGCAAGCAGCTGAAAAATTATTACTCAATATGCTACCATATTCTGGATATTACATTGCATATACTTTAAGCATTCCATAGATTTGATTATTGTTACTTTTATCTATATATGTATAATTCAAGGGCTATGTGTGATGTTATTTTTTAAAATGCTACTAACAAAGAATTAGTAATTCTATCAATTCTTACCAGTAATGAAGGAGTGTTGATATCTATATGTTCAAAGACTGTAAATTCCTTCTTTAATTTTACTGGTAGAAGCCAAGGCCTGTGCAATTCTGCTTTCACCCAATAGCGCACACTGCCATGTCTGCCTTCAAATGAGGTAGCAAGTGGTCTGTTCAGGACACAAAGGTCAAAACTAAATAAATCTTTAGCTCTGTTGTTTCTTAACGTAAATATACAGTCAAAGTAATAATTAATAAGTTGTACTGTACTGTTAATGCATCATAGTATATAATGAAATGTTTATTTTCAAGATTTCATGTTAAATTTGTTTGGGAGAAATATCTCTGTAGTTAAACTGATTGCTAAACAGACTCACAAAGTATGACCATATTTGTACTAGAATTGCACTGAAATATGCTACAATGATACAACTGCCCAATACAATTTGGATAAGCAGGAGGACTTACATTTTCACTCTAAGTCCCATTTAGCTGGCTGGGAACTGTAATTGAATTTAATGTGCTCCAGCTTGAATATATTGAGGATCAAGTTAAGATGTATGTTAATTTTAGAAGAGATCACTTTTTAAATTTAGAAAAAGGGAAACCATGAAATATAAAGCAGGTCCATAAATTGCTTTTGCAGAGTTAGTTTCCAAAGGTCTCAATTTATATATGAGAATTAAACCAGGAACTAACTTTTTCAAGATGCTTTTGACATCATGCATAAAAGTGTACAAAAATATTAATTCATGTAATTATGGCATCTCTTAATATTCCAGATCTCTGCCTTTCATTGCAGAAAAGAGAACAGAGTTCAGGTTTACAAAGTTATTTTACTTACTTACTTTCAGTTAGTATTCTTAAATGAAAGTTACTGTGACGATCATTATTGAGAACTGCAAACTTTTCTATATTCAGGTCTTTATTAAAAATAAATATGTGCTCAGTCCAAAATAATTTATTTGCATTCTCTGGTACCTTCCATTAATGCACTAATGTATTCCATCCATTTAAGTTCATAATTATGTTTAAAACATATTTATTAAAAACAAATATTATGAAATGAAGTCTGTTTCCAATTATTTCTATACTAATTCAGAAACATATGAATTAAATAAATTATGCTCACACTTAGTTTAAAAGTATATATTTCTACAACTTCTAATATCATAAGTAGTCTTAGTTGAGATAGTTTCACTGAATATATTTGCTACTGATAATTATATCTTTAAATCAAACTCCAGAGTTTGTAAAATATTCTAGTTGGGGTAATTAAATTTTGCCACACTTCCTCTTTGGGAAAAAAACCCAGTTGGAAGAAATGCAGCCTGCAAATTCTACACAGGTCACTAGACCCATTGCATCATTTTAAAATGTGTGACAATGAGGTCTCATATTGGTAAAAGGTTTCCTATCTCATATCAATGTACAACTTCTTTAACAGAAGTCTCTTTTTCCTTTTTTCCACCTTTTGGCTTTCATTTTTATTTATATATATATAATTGTCAAATAACTCCATTTTAAAAAGGTGTATATTTCCATGATATTCTCATTCTATTTTTCTTTTGCAGTATATCACTAATTTAAAATGTTTTTAGAATGTTCAGAATGCATCTACGCTGAAATAATGGCTTCTTCTTGTTTGATGTAACAGTCTTTCCCCCTTCCATTTGCCTCTTATATGTTACTTTACAAATCGAGAGTCATTGCTAAATTTAAATTTTCCATATCATTCATACTATTTTGTTCTATATCTTTTCAACAGGTATGTTCAATAGAATCAGCAATACCAACCTCTCTAAAAGCCTCGTGATCCTGTTTGAAATTAAATATGTAATGACTGAATAAATGAACCATGTTTTTAAGGTCATTCCTAGGCAGGACAGTAGTTGTCCTGATTTTTCATGATTTTGCCACTTTGAATCAAAGCAACCTCTTGTTTATTAGGACAATGTCCCTGCAGCATATTTTAGTGCAATCCATGTGACCATTGAAAAGGGTTGTTTTTTCTCTATCCCATTTCCTTCTATAAGCTGCTTTTTTATAGATTTATTGCAGGGTGACCAAAATGTCACAGCTGAGTATTACATATACTTACGTCTGTGGAAGCTCAAAGCTGAATGCATATTCATGCCGTCCTGAATGAATGATATGGAGGCCTTCTTCAGAATTATCATCATCTAGAAAGAAAACATTCAATATTCTAATTCACCTTTAAGCATTTTTCTCCTATCATCCAATATAGTTGTCATTGGTGACTCTGAAAATAGATATTTAACAGTAGTACACTTGGTAAATTGTACATAAATATCTGAAAAATCTTTTTTTCAGTTTGATTCTCACAAACCAAAGAAAGAAGATCCAAGGTCCATTTAAAAAGGAACTTCTTTCAGTCTTAGAATTCCTTAGCATCACCATAAAGGGATGGGTAAATTTCTGCTCTACACTTACAAGCTGTTATTTCTTTTTCTTTTTTTTTTGAAATTACACTGCAAATCCAGATCCTATCTTGTCCTCAGATATAGTTTTTCCTCAGGCCAGGGCCCAAACCTATATAATGTAGTCCTAAAAGATGAGAAAATGTCCTAGTAGAAAATAACAGCATTGGCAAGACCAGTAAATAACTTTTCCCTGTTAACATAAAAAAGAGAACACTAGTTAACAAGCCAGAGAGCACTGTTACTAATGTCTTGGAATTGAATTATTCAGTCAGGGAGTGAATAAAATGTGACAATGGTCTCCTCCTCTACAGCTTTAGGGAGAACTGCTTCTTTCCCATTCTTAAAAATTATATAGGATTTGGCACTAATTGAAGCTTACAGATGTGGGCTGTGAAAATCTGGACCACTACTAGCCACATGACTTCATTCATACTGGTAGAGCTGAAGGTATCTTCAAAATCACAGTTCATTATACATGCAGTGTTTTTTTTTTTTAAGCCAACTATACAGATGCCTAAAATCGTGTTTTTTGACGGTTGTTTCACGCTGACCCTGTCCCCATTTATAATACTGAAAAAAAAAAACCCCTCCTTTCCGCTTTCCTCCCTCCAGTTCTGCCAACTCAGCAGTTTCCCTTCAGCTTTCAGAGTAGCAGGCACCGCCGCCGCCAGGCTGAGGTAAACAACTGCTGGGCTGTCAATCACAGACTAGTCTAGAGCAGGAGAGGACCGGCCTAAACCGGTGCGAGCAGAACCCCAGCCAGCCGCTCATATGCATACAGCATACATTGCTCGCTCGGCCAGCCGACTTGCTTAGCAGCTCCGCCCCGCTTGCTAGCTGCAGGCGTCATGAAGGACCGAGAGAAAGGAGCAAAGGAAGAAGGAACTGCTCCGGACTCTTCGCCTTCTGGGTGCCAGTCCTTGGGCAAGGATTGGCAAGACCGGTTTGGCCATTTCGTGAAAACGCGACCAAATTTGGAAAGAGTTTATTTGCCCTCTGGTAAATTACACAAAAACGTAAAGACGTACAAATACTGGGGACCGAGGTTCATTTTTGCAAGCCTGCTGTTTTGCTTTGGGGCTATTAAAAATAGAATGGGGGAATCCAACTCCCCTCCCATTTACTACATTTACTTGGTTCCAAAGTCGCGATCTTGCGGAATGAGACTCGTTTCCGCAATGAGGATCGACTTTCCGATCTGTTTCCCATTTTAGGCAACAGGGAAGAAAAGCTGGCAATTCTTAGGGCAAACTACAGGTATCTTTCGGAAGCGACAGGCTTTAAAATGCCCAGCTAGCACTCGCTGTTTACGATACCAGATTGTGGGTTCAGGATGGCGGAATCGATGCCCGAGCAAAAAGCAGGGCATTTTTCATTCTTGTTGCTGCGATAAATGTATTAATAAACTTGTTTCTTGGTGAAATAAGATGACCTTGGCTATAAAGAATTTTGAACACCCCCTCCTCCCCCAAAATCAATCCGATTTGGGTTATGCACATCCTTTGCTACAGGCTCTCACGCCTGGGGTCCCCTTTTCAAGTCGGGTCCAATTTTCAACCAAACTGCCACCAAGCGCTTGCTGCACATCTATGCACGCACGCTTCCTCCGAAATAAACCCCATCTTCCCGGCATAACAGGGAGGTGAGAGAGAATGAAACCTAGGCAGCCCTCCACCCAGTGCTATCCAGAAACTGAAGTCGCAACCAGCAGAGAGGCAGCGCCTGAGGAAGACTTATCACGAACTCCCAAGCAAGGGCCAGGCTTTTACTACGCTGGGCCAAGAGTTTATTCTATTGCCGCACGGATTGCACGCGCACAGCAACGCCAGCCTCGCGTGGCCGAGGACAAAGGACAGCCCTCCACCAAAGCCATCCGAGAACGCACATTCCGACAGCACGCGCAACTCCACTCGAGGAGTAACAGAAGCTCCGCGAGCAAGGAACCTCGGCTCTTAATCCCGCCCCTTTTTTTTTATCGGCTCCCCACCTCCCAATCAAAAACTGGCATTGCCTTAGCAACAGCCTAACAAACCTCTCCCGGCCAATGAGGAAATGAGCTCTGGGCGTGGCTTCGTTGAGCATGCTAGGCTGCCGGGTTCTCTCCCGTCTGCCTTCTCAGCGAAGCCATTGGAACTCCCCCGCTCTGGGTTGGGAAAATGAAGCCTTCGAAGCTGCTTTTGCCGTCGGGATAGCGATGCGGCGACGGCGGAAGAAATAGAGCCGGTCCGCAGAAGGACAAGTCAGCCGAGTTATCTCGGTTACAAGTACGCGCTTGGGTCAAGGGTCCCGACCCTACGAAACGTACATCACCATCAGTCTTTGTTTCTTACAAATAAATACTGATTTGAAACCCTCCCCTTATTGAATTGCCATAGAAACAGGTGCTATCAGAAGGGCATCTGAAAATCAACTGAAGATTTATTCCACACACCCCCCCCCCCGGGCTCGAACCTTACTTATCCCGGGAACACTGCACACGTATTTGTGCAGTTCAGTGACTTGAAGGGGGGGGGGGCGGNGGGGGGGGGGGGGGCGGCATTTTTAAGCCTGCCATTATGAATGGAAAGGCTTGCGTTTTGCACAACCGCTGGGAGGAAAGCTGTATTTTATTCTCAAAAGTGATTCGCAGTATAAGGTGTGGTTTTTTTTTGTTTTGTTTTTTTGCTTTCTGTACCTTCCAGGTAAGCGCCCTCCTTATATCACTTGCATTGGAAGCAATTTCATAGAACTTTTCCCCGATTAAAACAAACGAACAAAAAAATAAATAAATCCATCCATCCTACTACCGAATTAAGATGAATCGTCTAACCTCTCTCCTCCTATCTGCAGCAAATTTTCTGCATATATATCTATAAATATAAAAAGAACAAGCCAAAATTACATAACCTGCTTTAACATTTTCTTGTGCTAGGAATTAAGTCATCGCCACCACCTGACGCGCCTAACCAATCTGCTGTGAGGAGCACCACCCCTCCCTTCTCCCCAGTACCGGTCCCAAACAGGATTGAACCGCTTTTAACAAAGGGTGGAAACTTCAGAAAAACAACGTTAGACTCTCCTATACTTATACTGACACCATTTCAAACGATAGGTTAACAATCTGGAGACGAATTTACCCTTCCAGGAAGTATTTTCCCCTTGCTAACCTCTTTCCCCTTTGCAGATTTCTTTGCATTGGCACTGTCAGGTTCATTCACCATAGAACTGCTCAACTTAGAAAAGATGCCCTACTAATTCAATATGGGGGTCATTTAAGAGTGGGGTTCCCCTCCCCAAAAATAGTTTTCCTACGCCTCGAGGGCTGAAGCATTACAGAAGAATACGGCGAAATTGACCAACTTTTCCAGCCTCTGTATAAAAGGGAACGCGGATCTACACGTGGGGTGCTGAAAGCAAGTGTCAAAATAAGCCGCAGGGAGCCCTTTCTCTATCAACGCTTCTCTTAACCTAAAGACATCACTGATCTACTCGCAAGCTCTCAAAAGTGGATTCATAAACCAGTCTCCACATTTTTGGAGGTCACCAAGATACTGAAGAACAAATTCCAACATATATCCTTCCAAAATCAATTCATTTTAAAACACACACACACAAACACACACACCACCACCCCAACAGCCCCCTTCATCTTCTTGTGAAAGGATCTCTATAAAAAAAAAGAAAATGGGGGGCAAGTTGGGTGGAAAAAGTCTTTATGGAAGCACTTTGCAGCTGCACCAACCATCTCGGGGTTCCTTCCTTAATATAACCTTGATGTTTTTCACAGCTCTGTTCTGAAGTTCGATGCAGGAGGATAAATTCCCTTGCATTAAAGGAGCTTCTTTTGAACAATTACGCTCAGGATTAAACAGTCTCCCAAGGTTGTCAGAACTTCACATTCAAGAATAATGAAAAAAATAAGACTTACCTCTTTCGTGCCCAATTAAGATATCCTTGTGATTGAAGTATTCTACTTCTTCAGTGTAATTCTGTGTGTAGGCAGTGTTGGAGCCAGCATTTCTAGATTCAGTCCAGCGTACTTTCGCATGTCCCCTTGCATGGATTTTAAGTGATCTGACTCGAATTTCTCCAGTCACTTCTAAATTCACCCTTCCTGAGACTGTATCCCCGCTAGAATAGACGGGAACATTGCTGTCATTAAGACAGTCAAAGCTTATTGTCAAACTCTTCACCTTCCCCAGCACCATGTTACTTTTTTTTTTTTAATAATAATAAAAGTCTATAAAAATACACTATAAGAAAAAAAGGGGAAGGAAAGTCAAGATCTCATATAAAAATGCGATCTTCACTTGACACTGATCAGTTTTTCTGCTCTGCGAAAAAGGTGGCAGGCAGGATCAGTGTGATTTCTACGAGCACTTCATCGGGGATTTCTTCAACACTACCAGCATTAGATGCTGCTCGCAGCTACTACCCGCCAGCTCTGTGGTCTCTCTACAAAGACAAGTAGTCTGCTGCTGCCAGCTCATTTTAAGCTTTGTGGAAAACAACCCCGGTGCGCATGCGTGGCGCTTTGCTCCTTTAGCGTAACAGGGCTGGTGTTCTCCTCGTTCCTTGGTGGAAGGAGGATGATTCACAGCGTAGGTGCTTTGCCTTTTATAATGCTTAGGAAAGAACCGCTCTTTGCTTTAAAATGTGAAAGCAATCATTGATCAAATCACGGTCTGCAGTCTGAACTCCAAACAGGTGGTACGTGTTAAAAACCTCAGCGTTGCCAAACTGGGTGATGGGGGAAAGAAGAACGTAAAGGGACAAATCTCTTCGAAAGGATCTTCTGAAATAGTTGGGGGACATTGTGTCATGGTGCAGTGAGTATAACATTTGCAGTCTCCCTCCCCTGCTCCCCGAAACGATTTAACTAGAATGAACTGGAAAGTAACGAAAGAATTCACTGTGGTAGAATGCATCAGATTAGCAGATGGAGGCATAAACCAGCCATTGCTAGATCTTCACTTAGTTCAAATTGTAGTTGGAATTTCAAAGGAAGAAAAAAAAAAAAGACTGATAAAAACTAGGAACTGTTCACTTTATTCGACTGGTGCTATTAATTTCCAAATCTGTATTTATTTAGTGTATGGCTTCAAACTTACGTTAAAACACCACACTGTTGGAAGGGGTCTTTAAATCCAGAAATGCTATTCATTGGAAATTTGTACTAATTTGAAAAATTCTCTTATGAATTATAAATAAAAATTCTCTTGTGTCATTTTTTAGTTGTGCCTATTTCCAACAGAGCAATGAGCAAAGCCCATTTATAATAACTGGAAATAAGAGGACTAGAATTTACAAAGAGAGAATCAATACTAGGAAAAGAAAGATTCATTAATCAAAACCTTTGAGTTTTACCTATGACATAAGACACAGTGATAGTTTGGGAGTTTTCAATATAAAGAAGAGAGAGACAATCATGTTTACTCCCAAAAAGCAAATCATATCAATTTGATCTATAAACCCTTCTTCCTTGTTCCAGCAGAAAGATGTCCAATTTAACTTTTTTCTAGAACATGAATGCATGACATTATCCTCAATCCACACAGTCATCTTCCCCTTCTTCCAGCTTCTGCCAGTCATTGATTGGCAGATTTGGGGGTGAAATAAACTGGGGAAAACAGTTCCTGTGCAACCAGTTCTTTGATTCCTAGGAGCCATTGCCCAGGATTGAAGACCTGATGATAGATCTCTTGCCACTAAATGGCATCAAAGGAGAGCTCTCCTTCCCCTGCTTTTCTCCTTCCCCAATTTCTAGTACAGGTACACCTCTAGTTTGCTTTGTTGCTGAATTAGAGTAGGCGTTGAACATGGTTTCTGTTGGCTTTGGAACTGCATGGTGGCACTTTAATGCTGCCATGCAACATATGCAGGCCAAGGACAGCTGCCCTGATGGTCATTGATTTCATAATGATGATAACCATTGGGTGATTGAAGCCCCACTTCTTTTCATGTGTGTGTGTAAGTATGAAGCCACTGGCCATAATTATAGACACACTTGCTTCAGGCTGATGTTGAACTGCTTCCTCTTCCTCTTCCCCACCCCCAACTTCCTTGCTTCTTTGCCATTCTTTGTAGACAAGATTGAGATGCTGGGGCAGATATTTTAGCAGATCTGTGTATTGGTCCCAAAAAGTTAACTAACATTTTTATAACATCGCTATCAATTCATTAAATAGAATGGCAACACTGAACTAGGTAAAAATAATGGCTGAAAACAACAAGGAATTCAAAAACCAATTACCTCCTATTTATGTTGTTTTTGAAGGTAGTGTTAGGGTATAACCAAAAAAAGAAAAAAAAAAAGAAATATGGATGCCAGAAAGTCTCTGAACCATTTTCTCCATATGATTAATACTCTATGATTTAACCTGTTGAAATAAATGAATTAAAAATATAAAATGGTGATCTTTCCAATGTTTCTTTTCTCCCATTAAAAATCCAGCTTAGTTTTTCGTGGAGATCTTTGACTCTCTGATAATAGGCTCACTGAGAACAAGTGACTTGCACAACAAAAATCTCTCTAGATGTGAGAGGCAGGCCATTTCCCATCCCGCAGTGCAGGCTGCTGTCTCATGGACTCTAATGCTTCAAGGACTGAATTAATGATTAAGGAAATAGCAAGAAAATTAAAGGATTGACAGACAGAGGACTGAGGAATCTGATCATCCAGGTGTGTTTCTCTTTTTGGTAGCCCCAGCTAGAGTGGCCAATGATGAATAATGTTTTCAGTATTCAATAAGCTATAGCTACCTCCCTCTGTGAGTTACAGTGCTGGTTTAAAAATAGTCTGCAATCAGTCTAGTAGCTATCTAATCTAGTGGGTTATAATTCATGATAGATTCTTCCCCCCTGACCTTTCCAAATCCTTCACCCAAACTGTCAGAGGAACTTGAAAGTTTTATAGCGTGATTAAAGTATGAATTTTGTTTCATTTTTGAATAAAGCAAAGGATAAGTAAAAAAAGTATAAAAAATATATATAAAAAAAAGTAGAAGCAGAAGTCTTGATTGAGACTATGGATCCCGCCATTCCAGATGCAATTGATATGCAACTTCTGATAAGCCTAACCAACACTGAGAAGGCTACAATTCCTTTACTATTACTTTGAATTGTTATATATAACAATTCAATTTAAAGAGGAAATCTAGAGAAAGCCTTCTGACTGGGGGATTGGTACCAGGATTCATTCTGCCTACATTTATAATCCATCTGATGTGGCCATTGCCATCTTAAAAACATGAATACATTAAATGCAGCTGATAGTTTTTTCCCTGCTGAAAGGAAGTGTCAAATTCACTTGGGTTTGTTTTGTTACAATGAAAACTCAGGCAAGTCTACTTGAAGTAAACTCTCACTGAAATAAAATCAGAGGTGGGAGGGATTTCAGAGTTAATCTATCCTCTGCATGGTCCAGGAAGGTAAGATAGTTTTCAAATAGAATTGCCTGCCAAATATAGACTGCAAAAATGCAGAAGTCTGTGGGATGGTACTAAATATATAATTTTCTGTATGTTTGCTGCCATCTAGTGACTGCTTGGTGTTTGTAGCCCAGTTCTGGTGACCCTGTTTAAAATGATTAAATGTACTAAAGAACATTGTTTCATGTATACAATTTCTCATTTTCACTGTCAAAAGAAACTGCTATTCATTGTCACGATTTTTAGCTTCATGACTGAACATTAACTATTTTATCATTTTATCACCATTTGTTTTCCATTGTCCAGTTAAGACATGTATCTACTCTGGATATTTGCAAATAGTTCTGCAGGTTGGAACTTAAACATACTTGTTGAAATTTATTGCAGTATTGTTTTACTAGGATTAAGGTTTTGTACTGCGGAATAGGGAGAGACGTTTGCAGTTTACTGGAACCAGACTATAATCCTATTAGGATAAGTAGAAAAAAAATGAGACTAAACTACAGATCCTGTTTGAAAATATTTAGGAAATGTATTTCACTGCTATGCTGTACTACCGGAGTCAAATAGAAGTAATGTTCAGGCAGTATAAATTCTCTGACTTGGCAAGTTATGTGTCATTCATAATTCAGAGAAAACTAATTCGCAACTATAGATAATTGGCACATACTTAGTTCCAAGAAATCCAAATTTTCGTCAGCACTACAAGACCTATATTTAATATGGGCTTATATTTATCTGTCCGTTTCCCTATCTTACTATTCTTGAGCTGTTTGAATGTGTAGGGAGCTGCTGTCGAAATGAAAAGTCAGCTTTAAGTGCCAAGAGGAGAAATCAACATTATTTTTCACAGGCACAATATAGATAAACCAAGATGGTTTTCTCCATTGCTGTATGGAATATTCTCTTCCTCCTCTTATGAATGTTTCAATAGAGAACTTTGCCTTCTGGTATGATGTTGATTCTCTTTCAATTGCTTTGCAGCACCTGAATTTTTACTGCAGGATCCAATCTGGTCAGTCACCAGGACCCAAGCAGGCCCATTTTTGTGGTTTTGCATATCCTTTAAAAAAAATTACACAGGGTTCAGATGGGATGGAGCTGTCTTAATAGTGATTATCTCAAAAGATACATTTTGTTCATACCTGTTAACAGTGGCCCATTAGCTACAAGGAGAAGTACTGACCTTTATTGAAAAGGGGGCATATGTTAAATTATTGGTTCATGAATTTTAAAATTAAGATTTTTGATTTATTGAAGTTATTTGCTTTCATATGTCATTTCCTGCAAGAATTATGAACCTCAAGAATTAATAATAGTACTAAAACTTACTAAATAAAACTAAAACTAAATATGTAAGTAAATGTCTAGTGCAGGTTTTGTAAAATCATACATTGTAATTTGTAAGATTATAAAGGAAGGGTGGCTGAGGTCTGGGGATCAAATTGATATTGGCCAAGAAACTGACAGGTTCCAGTGAAGGATTATTTGAGTGTTTACTCTGATCAAGTGTCACTGAATTCATTGAGCTTATTCAAAAATAACTATTTGTGAATGCCTATGAATAAACACGCAGAAATCATCCTGCAGATCTGAAATTCTGGTTATGCAAATGAGGAAACAAATTTCATTGAATTCAGTGACAGATGTGTAAAAAAATTTAAGGGTGAGTTATAGTATGTGCATATAGTTAGTCAAAAACGTCATTCTTGTTTTCTTTTAGTTGACTGTAAATTCTGGTACATATACTAATATTTTGTCTTTTTGTGCCATCTTGTGGATAATATAAAACATGCACATTTCAATTTAGAATGCACCAAATTCTATCAATGGAATGGGTGGCATTTATAAGTTTTAAAACACAAATATTTTAAGTTAGATTACAAAGCAAGGAACATGACTTTTTTCAACCTTAAAGCTGAATCAGGCTGAAAGCTCACCCAGTTCACAGTCTGCTTTATGGTGACCAGCTAGGTGCCTCTTACACTTAGAGAATCTTAAATACAGAAATAGAAAAATAATATAGTTCCTTGATTGTTTTAGTAACTAGAATTCAAAGAGGATCCTCCAGTTGTTCTGGAGGTAGTTTATAATAGCTAGCGGAAGTGTTATATTGGAAGTGTATGAATTTGGCTAAATGTCTTTGCAAGTCATCCAAGTAGCAGGTCATCTTGGAAGAGTCCTTGGGCAGGTGGGGTCTGGTCCTGCACTAGGCTTCCCAGGATCTCCCCTAACTCTGAGTCACTGCATGCCCTGCTTAAAGACCTGCATAGTCATTTAACAACCACATCAGTGAGAACAGAGGTGGGGTTAAATGAGATGAACATGTCACTTTATTTAATGACCTTCACGATTTATAACTAAAGAGAGTCCCTTATGGTCTTGAGTTGAGATCTACCTATGCGGAATTGTTCTTTCTTTTTATCCAAAATATTCTTATGTTTATAATGTTTATTATTCTCATGCTTATGCAGGATATGTTTATCCTGCATAATTCAAATGCATTATTTTGCAAGGTTGTTATTGCTGCTTTTTAAATAATATTTTATTGAAATTTTAAGTACTATAATACGAGATGATCCAAGCTAAAACTACAGCTTGATTAAATAAAAGGTGAAAAAAAGATTAGAGAATACAAAAGAAAAAATTCCAAGAAAACAACTTTCTATCCTCATCACAACAAATATAAATAATTTCACTATCATTTCACTTCCTCTTAATTAACAAGTATGTAGCGCTCTTCACCCCATAACACAAGTCTTAGCTATAGGCAATTCCAGTAAATAACTTCATTCAAACCAGACATTAGCAAAATAGGTCCAGAGCCCGAAAATAATCACATACATTTAGCAAATAAAAACTTCATCATTTCATTCTGCTGCTTCCTGTTCATGATACAATTTCTTTTATAGTCAAATGTTTTTAAGAGCTATTTACCATTTAATGTGGTTTAGGATCAAATTCCTTTATAATCAATAAAGCAAAATTAAATATATTTCTGGAACTCTTGTTTGCTGCTATCTAGCAAATATTAGCAATATAATCTGTTTTTGCCACTTTTGAATCCAACTTGCAGTTGTTCTGGCAGTTCTTAGTTCTGCATAGATGAAGGCAACATTGAAAAACTTAGCAGTATCACATTAATATGTTGGTGGTGTTAAATAATCCAAATATTCTTTAGCACTTAAACATGGTGCTCACTTTGAAGAAAATATTTACACTTTTAGTTTGGTAGATAAATCTGACTAACCTGGCTGATTAGACTTGATCCTGCTTGGTACTTTGATGGGACACAACTTAAGAATATCAGGACTGTAGGCTAACCAAAAGTCCAAAAAAATATTCTAAAAAAAGGCAGTGGCAAAATACTTTTGTACTGTTGTTGTGAATACTGCATGATTATTTTTCTATGCAGTTATCAACAGTTGAATTTGCCTACGTGAGACATTTATCTTTTACAGGAAATATATGCTAAATCAGGGATGTCAAACTCGCATCATCATGTCGTCATGTGATGTGTCATGACTTTTCCCCCCAATCGCTAAACTGGGGTTAGGCGTGGCCAGCGCATGACACATCTGGCTCTCAGGCTGCGAGTTTGACATCCTTGTGCTAAATAATAAAATAGTCATATGCAGCTGACTTGATTGAATAAGTATTTTAAATATTTTTTTAGTGAAATATATAGTACTACTACTCTTGATAACATAGTAAGATACATCTTGATAGTTTGATTGGTTTCATTCCTTCTCACTTAACAATTGTAGTATTGCAATGCCACCTTGTGGTGAATTGCTGGCATTAGCTTTTTTTTCCCCACATACCAAGTTTATTATACATTGCTGGAATAATCATTTCAGTAGAATAAAATCTATATGTGATACAATAGTCGTAGTTTAAATAAAATAGAAGAGCTAATAGGACTTTGCCTGGCAGGTTTGGTGGGGAATTCTACAAATAAAATATTGTAGACTTTGCTAATCCGAGTGTTATCAGGAATAACAACAACAAAAGCAATAAAAAGGTTTCTTGCTGATGGTGGTGTAAAAAAATGAAGATGAATGGCAAGGAATTGGCAATTGTGATCTGCAGTACTTATAGCAATACTACTTAATAAACTGAAGCAGTATATAAGTATATACTGCTTCACAGAGCTTTACAATCCTCTAAGTGGTTTACAGAGTCTGCATATTGCCCCCAATAATCTGGCTCCTCATTTTATCGATCTCGAAAGGATAGAAGACTGAGTCAACCTTGAGCCAGTGAGACTCGAACTGTTGAATTGCTGGCAGTCAGCATTCTGAAGTCTCACAGGCTCAAGGTTGACAGGTTGACTGCTAGCAGTCGGCAGCCAGCAGAATTAGCCTGCAATACTGCATTCTGATCACTGCACCACCACTGCTTATTTTATCTTGCTTAATTGGCATGTTTGTTTTCTACTAGAAAACCTGGGTTATTTTTGCAGTAAATTCAAGCTCGTAGCAGTACTTAAGGAAAAAATCAAACAACTGAATCAGGAAATGAACTCCTGTAAGTTAAAGGCAGGATAAAGTAAGAAGGAAATTCTTCAAGAGAAAACAAGTAGTACATATTTTGTACCACTGGAACTCATATGGTTTTGACATTCTGAAACAGGTTCTGAGCATTTAGAAGAAAAGAAACACTGCAGAATAAAAGATCGGTTGATGAATCTCTGAAAGAGAAAACGGACATAACTATGTCGCTTAAGAAGACAACAAATTTGAAGCTTTTTGTGATTTATGTTAGTTGGATGCACTGGTTCATGTGTCCAGTTCTGGATATCACACATTAAAAAGGATTCAGAAAAAATGGAATAAGTTTCGAGAAGGCCACAAAGTTGTTCATGGGACTAGAAACCAAGTTCTGTGAGAAAAGGTTGAAGTTGAGTGTATTTGATTTTGAAAAATGGAAACAGATGATACAAAAGTACTTTTCAACCATCTGAAAGGATGTCACATAAAAGGTCAGTAATATTATCTCTCATTCTAGATTGCAGCTCACAGAAAATCATTTAAATTATTGAAAAGTAGATTCCTGCAGAAACTTATAAAAATCTTACTAGTGGAAAGATCAGCTTGATGGTGGGACCAATTTCCTAAGAGGTAATGGTTTTCCATTATTGGATCTATTAACAAGGATGCAGGAAAGCCTGAAATGTTTTAATGGAGATTCCTGCACAAGGACAAGTAAATTATGGTAGACAATATATCAAGATTGAAGTATTGTGTTACATGAATCTCCTGAGTTTGGTTTTTCATTTTCAGATACTTCATTAGCCACTTGGATAACTTCTTCAGTGTTATGATCATAGCCTATATTCAGAACAAAATAAAACCATCAAGTGTTTAAACTAGTTAGCTTTTTTTCTGACTAAAATAGCTGAGGGACTTGATCAGAGATGGTTTTCAATCAGTTCTGATAGGTCCTGGCAAACCAGTAGAGGAAATTTTGAATAGTTTGGAGAATTGGCTGGCCCCACCCCAATCTATTCGCAGCTGATCAAGTCCCAGCTGATGAGCTGGGTCTTTTGTTGCCCTACACAGGAAAACGGAGCTGGAAAGCAGATTAATGGGATGGGGAGGGAATGGGGATTTTGCAGTATCCTTCCCCTGCCATGCCCACCAAGCCATATCCACCAAGCCACATTCACAGAACCTGTAGTAAAAAAAAATGAGTGCCCCCACTAGGCCTGATCTCCTTTTTGATAATAGCATTTTGGGGAGGAACCAATAGTGACCTTCAGTAGAAAGCAGATAGAAAACATTCCTAGGATACTGCATAGCTTTTAGTCTAAAAGGAAAATGATTTTGTCAATTTGGAATAGTGATTTTTTTTCCCGAGTGACAGAAGGGTAAGAAAAAGATTCCCCCCCAAGAGAAAATGAAATTAAATGTGAAAATTAAAAGGCAATTTGGATATAATTTACACAATATAATTCCTGGGAGAAACTGAATATGAAACTAGTCACAGGTAAAAATCTGTCAACTATCTTTTCATCATAGAACAGTTTATCTTTAATCATCTGATCAAGTTTAATTGTTCATTGATATTTGGATTTTGAAAATACTGTATCTGAGATTAATAAGGAGAATATGGTTCTACAACAACACCTACAGGCCAACAAAAATACAGCATTTCAGAAATCTACTTTTCAGTTTTTGAGGTATGTATTTATAATGTGAAACTTTTTTTCTATTGGCCTTAAGCTGAAATATTCACAGTTCTGACCCTTGAACCATTCCCAAGTATAGAGGTGATAGGATGCATAATGGAAGGCATATTAGCACAGCTGAATAGGAAAACAGTCTATTGATGCAAGAGAAAGCTATATTTGCTTAAGGCCCGGTCCCACTGTACTTATGGATGCGAAGAGGATGTAAAATGGACAAAAAAGCTTGCCATCTGTTGGAAAACGCTATGTATACGTTGTGTACTCACTACATACATGTTTCATACGTTCTATCCGTCGAGCATCCGTCCACTGCGATTTCATCCGCGCAAGAAATTTTGAGCTGCACAAAACTTTGTGAACGGATGAACTTTCTG